>CAUYLG010006126.1:0-74078 GCA_963573385.1 Cacajao melanocephalus | reverse complement strand
CGTGTGGCTCCTCCGCCGGGAATCTCCCAGTCTGTGGGCAACAAAAATTCGTCTGAAAGTGCGGTGTCCACTCGCTCTCTGCGCTTTCACTGGGAGCTACAATCCTGAGCTGTTGTTAATCGGCCATCTTGGATCTCTCCTCCACTTGTTGACTTTTAATGGCTAATGAGCAAAAGGCTTAAAATGTAATACAGAATGTATCTCTGTGTTTATTTTAATAATACTATCTAACACATTTAGAGTGTTATATCCTAGGCACTATGTATATATTATCTCAAATAATCCCTCCAATGACTCTAGGAGGTATTATTCCATCCTTATTTTATAGATAAGGAAATGAAAACTTAGGGAGATTAAGTAACTTGCCCAAAGTCATACAAAAAATGTAAGAAACAATTTGAATCCACGACTGACTGCAAAGGCATGTTCTGAATAATTGACCACCTATATTTATTTAAAATCACAGGGACAAAAAGATTACCAAAAGCTCCATGATTAGGCTATGTATCTTTTAGAGCAACATAAAAAAGAAATCATGAATATCTGTCTACTTAAGAGACCCTAAAACAAGAGTGTTAACAGAATGAAAAATGGATTTCTGCAATTTCTTATTTATGTAAAGAACTGTATCATAGAAAAGTGTTCTAACAATTTATTATTCAATGCAATTCTACTAAATAAGCCAAGTATATGCCAACCACTACACAAGGTTTAAGGAAACCAAGATGAAAAAGACTTCATTTCTGCCCTGGAGGACCTCAGTTCATTTTTAAGACAGATAGACTTGTAAAATTTACTATAGGTGGTACCTGCACTTAGGTATATTTATGGAACACATGAAGATCTTTTCAGAAAATAAATTAATAACTATATGATCAAAAGCACCAGGCAAAACCATATTCAATAGAAATTCAAATATAACCTTGCACATTAGGTACCATTTCTAAAAATCAAAACACCTGAGTCATAAACAGATTTTTTTTTTTAGTGAACCTAAAAACCTGGCAGCAAACTGTTATTGGAACCCTTGGCAAAATTTTGAAAGTCCTAGCAGGAAAGGTCAATCTGCAGCTTGGAAAATGACCACAATTGAGAGCATAAGCTGAGCCAAAAGCTACACAATTGTCTGAAATAAGAGCAGATGGGGAGCAAGAGGAGGGAGAAACACTCACTCAGAAGGATGACAAGAACCGTAAGGCAGCTATTGTGGCCTGGGGATAACATAAAGCATTCACAGATCTGTTCTACTATACTCAAGGAAGAAAGGGCAATATGGGGGTGCTGAGGGGAGACAAATCAAAAGAAACATTCAATGCATTTTGTAAGATAAGGGTAATATATCAATACATCAAAATATATTTACGAGAACTTCAGAAACCAGTTAAGAACTTGCAGTACTCCAGGTAAGTGCAAAGCCCAGAAGAAATGCATTGGAAGTTAAGAAGAGTTATTTCACTTTATCCACAATAACCTCTTCCCCAAACTGGCACAGCTCAGCTCTGCTTGCAGCTTTGGGGTGATGGGAGAGAGCAGTGGGGAAAAGAGTGGAACATGCATGCAACACTGGCTTTTCAGAGGGTTTCTTGAAGGATTGTTTTTTTCTCTTGCCTTAGAGCACTCAGAGCACTAATGGAACTGGTAACGTAAGGATGGTTTGCAGCAGCAAAAGAGGTCCTATGGTGCCACAGAGAAGCCAGTGCAGCTCAGTGTGAATCCACCAAAGGTGGGAGGGAGAAGAGTGTAGAGTGTGAATACGGTGTTCCAACTTTTCAGAGAGCCACTCAAGGGACTAATGTCTCACTTGATTCAGGGGAGAGTGGGACAGCTTGCTGCTGTAGACCAAAAACCTATAAAACTACCCACAGATACCAGAGGGAGCAAGAGATTAAAAGCCCATAAAAAAGAAACCAGCAAATCTCTCTAACAGGGAAATTAAACACAAAGCCCAGAGAAAACACATCCCCCCTAAAAGGTTTTAGAGGCCCCTAGAATCTCTACACAGGTTAACTGATAAAGGTTTTCTCCTCTATGAAACCAGTACATAAAGGCTAGAAAAGGTGGTTATTTTGTTCAAACACACCCAGCTAAAAATAAGAATGAACTTATAAAGCATATGAAGAAACAAGGAAATAGCACAATCAATGGAACAAAATAAATCTCCTGAAACCAAACCCAAAGAAATGGATATCTATGAAACATCTGAAAAAGAATTCAAAATAAATGTCTAAAAGAAACTCAATGATCTACAAGACAACACAGATAAGCAACTAAACAAAATCAAGGAAAAAACTTCATGACAAAATGAAATCAACAAAAACACAGAAACTTAAAAAAGAAACAAAGAAATTCCATAGAAGAATACAATAAATGGATTAAAAAATTCATTAGAGGGGTTCAACAGACTTTATAAAGTAGAAGAAAGAAACAGCAAACTTAAAGACAGGTCATTTGAATTACTGACCCTGAAGCATAAAAAGGAAAATGAACCAAAAAAAGTGAAGGAATCCTAAGGGACTTATGGGATACTATGAAGTGTATTAATATAGGTATTACGGGAATTCCAGAAAGAAAAAAAGCAGCAGAGTTAATTTGAAGAAATAATATCCCAAGTTTGAAGAAAGGAAATAAAAATCCAAATTCAAGAAGCTTGAAGAATTCTAACTAGGATAAATATGTTTGTATGTGTGTGTATGTATATAAATGAACTACACAAAAGAAAACAAGAAGGGAATCAAACTACATCAATAAAAAAAATCAATGAAACAAAAATGGAGAAACGAGAAGAGAGATAATAGCTATAAGATAAGCAGAAAACAATGAACAAAATGGCAGTAGTAAGTCCTCCCCTATCTGTAATTAAACACAAATGGATTAAACTCTCCAGTTAAAATATAGAGAGTGGCTGAATGAATATAAAAGCAAAATGCAACTGTATACTGTCTGACCTTAGATGTAAAAATACATAGGCCAAGAGCAAAAGGATGGACAAAGATATTCCATGCAAATAGTAACCACAGGAAGGCAGGTGGCCATACTTGTATCAGAAAAAATAGACTTTTACTAAGTAAAAAATTGTTACAAGAGGCAAAGAAGGACATTATATGATGATAAAAGTGTCAATTCACCAGGAAGATATAGCACATACAAATATAAGGATATAGGCCAAAATATCCCAGAAGGAAAATCACACAGATGACTTAACACTTAAGCCTGTATAAATATAAGGATATAGGCACCTAGCCAGGCGCAGTGTCATGTAACTGTAGTCCCAGTTACTCAAGAGGCTGAGGTAGAAGCATCATTTAAGCCCAGAAGTTCAAGACCAGCATGGGCAATGCAGCAAGACCATCTCAAAAAAGAAGAAGAAAAAATACATAGGCACCTATTAGAACACCCAAATATACAAAGCTAACACTGACAGAATTGAAAGGAGAAATACATGGTAACACAATAGTAGGAAATTTCAATAACCAACTTTAATAATGAATAGAAAAACCAGATATACAATCAACAAGGAATAGGAGCAATTATACCCCAACAGAACCTAATAGGCACATACAGAACACTCCATCAAACAGTGGAAGAATGCACATTCTTCTCACATACACACGAATATTCTCTAGGTTAGATCATGTGTTACGCCTCAAAACAAGTCTTAAAAAATTTAAGAAGACTAAAATCATACCAAGTATCTTTTCCGATCACAATGAAATGAAACTAGATATCAACAGTAGCAGAAAAACTAAAATATTAACAAATATGTGGAAATTAAACAACATACTCTTGAAAAAACAATGGGAAAAAAAAGAAAAAACAATCAGTCAAAGAAGAAATCACAAGGAAAACTAGAAAATATCTTGAGACAAATGAAAATAAAAACACAACATACTTACGGGATGCAGTAAGAACAGAATTAAGAGGCAGTTTATAGTGGTAAATACCTACATTAAAAAAAAGATCTCAATCAAATGACTTTATATACCTCAAGGAACTAGGCGGAAAAAGGACCAATAAAACCCAAAATTAGCAAAAGGAAGGTAATAGCAATGATTAGAGCAAAAATAAACAAAATAGACACTAGAAAAACGAGGAAAAAAATCAATTAAACTATGAGTTTTTTAAAAAGACCAACAAAATTGATAAGTCATTAACTAAGAAAAATATAGCAAAGACTCAAATAAATCAGAAGTGAAACAAGAAACATTACAACTGATGCCACAAAAATAAAAAGTATAAGAAATGACTATGAATAATTATATGTCAACAAACGTGATAACCTAAAAATGAATTAATTCACATAAACATATAACCTACACCAAGACTGAATCATAAAGAAACAGAAATCTGAACAGACCTATAACTAGCAAGGAGATCGAATCAGTAATCAACAACCTCCCAATAAAGAAAAGACCAGGACCAGATGGCTTCGGTGAAAAACTCTACCAAACATTTAGAAAAGAATAACTGCCAATCCTTCTCAAACTCTTCTAAAAACTTGAGGAGGTGTTATTATTTGAATGTCTGCATCCCCTGCAAAATAAATGTTGAAACTTAATCTCCAATGCAGTAGTATTAAGAGGTGGGGCCTTTATGAAACGATTGGGTCATGACAGCTCTTACTTTGTAGATAGAATTAAAGCCTTTATGAAAGAGGCTTCACACAGGATTTGGCCCCTTTTCCCTTCTGTTCCTTTCACAACGTGAGAACACAGTGTTCAAATTGCCATCTTGGAAGCACAGGCTGGGCCCTCACCAGACACGAAATGTGCTAACACCATGGTCTTAGATTTACCAGATGCCAGTACTATGACAAATAAATTTCAATTGTTTATATATTACCCAGTCTGCTGTATTTTGTTATAGCAGCACAAACAGACTAAGACAGGAAGGAATATTTCCAAACTCATTTTATGATGCTAGCATTACTGTGATACCAAAGCCAGACAAAGATTATTACAAGAAAACTACAGACCAATATGCTTGATGAATATTAAAACAAAAATCCTCAACAACTTAGTGAACCAAATTAAATAGCACATTAAAAGAATTACATACAAAACATGACCAAGTGAAATTCATCCCTGGGATGAAAGAATGAGTCACCATACAAAAGCAATAAATGTAATATACCACATGGACAGAATAAAGGGCAAAAACCACATGATCACCTCAATTGATGCAGAAAAAGTAGCTAACAAAATTCAGCACTCTTGTATGACTTTTTTTTTTTTTTTTTTTTTTTTTTTAAAAAAACACCACTCAAAAAAATAGGAATAAAAGGAAATTATCTCAGTATAACAAAGGTCATAGATGAAAAGTCCTCACCTTTTATCAAATTTAATGCTGAAAACTGAAAGTTCTTCCTCTAAGATCAGGAACGAGGCAAGGATGGCCACTCTCACTACTTGTATTCAACCTAGTATTGGAAGTTCTTGGCAGAGCAATTAGGCAAGGAAAAGAAAAATGAAGAGCATCCCAATTGCAAAAGAACAAGTAAAATTACCTCTGTTCACAGATGACATCATCTTATATGTAGAAAACCTTAAAGACTCCATCAGAAAATTATTAGAACCAATAAATGAATTTAGTAAAGCTGCAGGATACAAAAATCAACACTGAAAAATCAGCTATATTTCTACGTAATGACAATGAACAATCCAAATAAAACAATTCCATTTACAAGAGCATCAAAAAGAATAAACTTAAGAGGCAAAAGACTTGTATACTGAAAACTACAAAATATTACTGAAATTGAAGAAGACACAAACAAATGGAAAGACATTTATATTTACAGGTTAGAAGACTTAATATTGTTAAAATGTCCATACTATCCAAAGCAATCTATAGACTCAAAGCAATCCCTACTAAAACCTCCATAGAATTTTTGCAGAAGTAGAAAAAGATCCTGAAATTCATATGAAATCACAAAAGACCACAAATGGCCCAAACAATCTTGAGAAAGACAAACAAGGATGGAGGCCTCAAATGTCCTCATTTCAAACTATATAACAAAGCTACAGTAATCAAAACTGTATGGTTTTGGACACAGACCAATGAAAGAGAAAAGAGAGCCCAGATATAAACTCTTATGTGTATGGTCAAATGATCTTTAACAAGAGTACCAAGACTACACAACATGAAAAGGATAGTCTCTTTAAAAAATAGTGTTGGGAAATCTAGATATCTATATGAAAAATAATCATTCGTATACCATGTACAAACATCAACTCAAAATGGATTAAAGACCTAAATGAAGACCTGAAACTATAAAACTCCTAGAAGAAAACATAGGGGAAAAGTTTCATGACATTGGAATGCGTAGTAATTTCTTGGATAAGACACCAAAACCACAAATAACAAAAGCAAAAACAGACAAATGGCACTATAGCACAAAAAACTTCTGCACAGTGAAGGAAACAATCGACAGAGTGAAAAGATAACCTAAGGAATGGGAAGAAATATTTGTAAACCATATTATCAGATATGAGACTAATATCTAGAATACATAAAATATATTTTAAAAAACTCCTGTAACTCAACAACCAAAAAGTAGTAATAACCCAATTTTAAAACAGGCCAAAGGAATAGACATTTCTCCAAAGAACATATACATATTACCAACAAGTATATGAAAAGATACTCAACATCACTAATCATCAGGGAAATGCAAATCTAAACCACAATGAGCTATCACTTCATGCCCATTAAAATGGCCACTACCAAAAAAACAGAAAATAACCAATATTGGTGAGGATGTAGAGAAAATGGAAAGCTCATGTACAGTTGGTGAGACTATAAAATGGTGAAAAACACTATGAAAAACAGTATGGAGGTTCCTCAAAAAGTTAAAAATAGAACTATTATATGACCCAGCAATCCGACTTCCACATATCTATTCAAAAGGCTGGAAAACAGGATCTCAAGATACTTGCACACCTAAATTCACTGCAGCATTGTTCATGATAGCCAAGATGTGAAAGCAACCAAAACATCCGTGGATAGATGAGTGGATAAAGAAAATGTGGTGCAGTAGTCCATCTCATCCATGGTTTCGTTTTCCGTGGTTTCAGTTACCTATGGTTAACCATGGTCTGAAAAGATTGAATGGAAAATCTCAGAAATAAATAATTCATATGTCTTATATTGTGCACCATTCTGAATAGCATGAGGAAATCTTGCCCATTCACTCTCTGTCTCTCCCAGGACATGAACTATTCCTTTATCCAGCATATTCATGTTGTATAAGCTACCTACCCATTAGTCACTTAGTAGCTCATTATTAGCTGGAAAAAACATAGTACACCGTTTCAGGCATCTACTGGGGTCTTGAATGTATACACTGCAGATAAGAGAGGACTAATATATATATACATATATATAATATATACTATATATTATATATTATATATATGTATATATATATTATATATATGTATATACACATATATTATATATATGTATACACACACACACACACACAATGAAGGATTATTCAGCTTTAAAAATGAAGGAAATCCTTTCATATGTGACAACAAGGATGAACCATGAGGACATTAAGTGAAATAAGCCAATCATAAAAAGAATCTACTTATACAGATATCTAGAGTAGTCAAAATCATGCAAACAGAAAGTAGGATGGTGGCTGCTATGGAGTAGGAGGAAGGGGGAAATGGGGAGTTGTTCAATGGGTACAGAGTTTCAGCCACACAAGAGGAAAAAGTTCTGGAGACCTGTTGTACAACAATGTGCACAGAGTTAACAATACTGTAATTGCACTTAAAAATTGTTAAGTTAAAAAAAATAAATAAGCAAGTTCAGAAAAACAGGGTATAGATTAGGAGAACCAAAAGGACAGTCCATTGAGACAAATTAATAGCTGCCCTTCCCTCTGTAAATCCAAACACATCTCTTTACACAAGAGAAGAGAAGTCACTACCCTTCATCCAAATACTGACTGGGCCATCTGAAAAATTATGCTATTCATGGCAAAGTAGGTTTCTGAAATCTCAATGCCTTCAGATTCTACTATAAGTATTAACTATATATATATAGAAAGTTTCCATTTTCTCCTCAGCCGAACTCACAAAAAATTGTTCACAGAGGAGAACTGAAGGTTTTTCAACAGTTTCAGTGAGCTGAGGAGAGAAGTGAATGTGATTAAAATCAAGACATTGAAACATTTCTAATAAAAGAGGAAAATGACTTTGGACCAATTAAGAACACCCCAAACACCTATACTGGACTCTAAATTCACATCTATGCATGCTTAGGTGACATTTATAAAGTTCTTACTAGTTTCGGGCTTCAAATTGTTTTAATTATAAAAGTTGGAAAACGAAAAGTCACAAAGGCCAAATCTAAAATTAAAAAACTCCTTTATATATGAGATCTACATATGTTCATTACAAGCACCAGTATAGTATAAAGAGCCTGGTTTGTATTCCCGAGATAGAACTGGATACTGTTACATAACTCATTAACTTCTCTGTGTAATAGATATGCTAAAGATTAAGCTTATGAAAGAGAAAACACAAACCTCTTTGCTTCACATCTTAATCTGTATTCTCCTCCCTCTTCTTAAGTTCCTATTTTATTTCATACTGTTTTCAAGGCATGTTACCAGCCTGTTGCCTCTTCCTAAGCTTTGTAAATTTCTTAAAAACTAAATACAATTAAACTACGGTTTTCTAAAAAGCATATGGTGACATTTGGCTGGGATAGAAAGGACATTTTAATTATGTAGGTTAACTATATGAATTAATACGTAACTTTCAATGAAAGTATTTTAGTAACCAATACATGTATCTGTGCTGAAAATTATGATGTCAGTCCAAATCATAGTTTGTCATATCATGCTTTTACACAATTTTGAGAAAGACAGGAATACACAGAAGCCCACATTTTGTATATATCGTTTTCATCCTCTTAATCTGCAAAGTAAATGAGTAAATTCGGATAATGACTACATTAAACATTTAATCTTCAATGGTTATGAGTGTTGGTGCTTCTAGTTTTCCTGTTTCCAGCACCTCTGTACTTAATTCTGTTTATCAACAAATCTTCAAAATCCATATATGTTGGTTAATGTATATCACCAACGATATATATAAAATATACATCTATCATCTAATGATATAAATTACCTTTATATCTATACTGTAAATGTAGTATCAACATTCAAATCATATATATAATTTACTGAAATGCCTCATAAATAAATGTGAAAAGTACAGAGAGGAGGGAAGCAGAGAAAGGAAAGGATTTCTCTTCCCGCATCCTATTGATACATTCTGGCAAATTCTAAAATTGGTGTATTCAGAAATCTGTGTGTTCTGGCAAAATTTGGGTATAAAATGCTGGATAATCATTTGTAACCTTGTACTCTTTCTTATTCAAAATGGATGTTCCAGTTTCTGAAATTTACTGATTTTAAAGACTGAAAAGATGATTACACCTGAATTAAGCAATATCTTAATCATTGTGTACACTTACTGAATTTTCATTGTTTGGCACATTATAATGGAAGAGAAATGCATTTACTTTTTTGTATTTTGGCAGGGCAGAGGCCTGTCCTTGAATGGCTGGCAGCATAAATGACAAAAGATCAACATTTGCCTTAAGATCATAACAGAATTATCAACAGAGAAAATAAATCTGTGTGCTTGTATGTATTATATATATACATACATATAAACATATATATTTTCAGATATGCCTTAGACATGTTAGTCCTATTGGTAGGACAGTAAAAAAAAAGAAATCAAAATACTTCAAAGTTTAGCTCCACGTAATAAAGTATTCCCCCACTCCTATAGCAGTTCAAAAAAGCAGTGCAGAGTCTCAGCCCATCTAGTGGCTAGTTACACTACCTCTATATGTTTGCACTTTTATTTTGAAAACAAGTGAACTCATAACTTGATAGAAAATACAAAAATAAATATAATGAAACTGAAAGCTGGCTAAACAAGACAGTTCAGACAACATAGAAAGAATAGCTTCTTTAGAACTGATTCACAATCTATTGTCTTCTGGGACTGTTAATAAAAAAAGGCATGTGGTGTAAAAAGGGGGTAGGGAGAAGGAAAGAATCCACTTGAAGTATTTCCCCAAATGAATGACTTGCTCCAAAATCTGACAGAAATCTATGTTTTATTTCTGCTGCAGAGACTGATAGCCTCCCAATATCCATTTTTCTCTTTCTCCTCAGTGACAGAAACTTGGTTTTCAGGTGTGAACATGGCTCCTAGACTAATGACTGCATTTCTCAGCTTCTCTTACCTTGCTGGTAGGAGTGGCAAATGAAGTGGTATCTTCACTGCTCTGCTGTCTCATTAGCTGAATATGCACATAAAATGTGGTGCTCTGTAGCTACCATGAGATAAACTTGGGTGCCGCACACAGGAAAGGCAGTAAAATGGAACTAGTTTGGGCCTCTCACCTTGTGGAGGCCACACCAGCCTTGTAGTCACTCCCAATCCTTTGAACATGGGAGAAAAATAAGTATTCTGGATAAGAAATTTTCACTTCTGGCTGGGTGCAGTGGCTCACACCTGTAATCCCAGCACTTTGGGAGGCTGAGGCAGGCAGATCACGAGGTCAGGAGATCAAGGCCATCCCGGCCAACATGGTGAAACCCCGTCTCTACTAAAAAAAAAAAAAAAATACAAAAATTAGCTGAGCGTGGTGGCACGTGCCTGTAGTCCCAGCTACTAGGGAGGCTGAGGCAGGTGGATCACTTGAACCTGGGACACAGAGGTTGCAGTGAGCCAAGATCATGCCACTATACTCCAGCCTGGCAACACAGCAAGACTCCATCTCAAAAAAAAAAAAAAAAAAGAAAAGAAAAGAAAAGAAAAGAAATTGTCAATTCTTAGTCAGTTACTTTAGTCAAACCTAATTCCAATTCTCATTCCTTACTGCAAAGATAGTATAATTTCATTATTCTAAGATTTTTCTTCTACAAGATCATGTCTTTCTGGGAATAATACTATAAAATTTTTAAAAAGTGATCCTATGTTAACTTTCTCCCCAACAGTGGCAGAAAATTCTTGTCTAAGAATTATACCACAATAACAAAATTAGTAAGTTTAAAAAAGCATAAACGGGAAGTCCCTAAGATATTCTTGATTACCTATTACCATCCCAAAATATGCTTTTGTCTCTTACAATGATATAGGAAAAAATAGAGTATAATTTTAGTTATTTTTATATTTTAGTACAGTTATTTTTATGGGGATTGGGCTTGCTTAGAAAATTCCAAGAAAACAGGATTTTCTTGGAATCTTCCCCAGGGGGGAGTCACAGAGCTTTAAAACTCCTTGGTTGCCAGTGGGACAGGCTCCTTTGGTTCCTAGGCCCCCATATAGCCTTGCTACCATCTCAATTCCTTTTTTATATGTATTTATACCAGTAGATCCTTTTTGAATGAAAAAGTGCTATAAGAAGCCAAGAAAAGCTTTGGTAACTGAAAAGGTAGGGCACTCAAGAGAAGACAGACGTGATACATATGAATTAGAAAGAGGGCGAGGTGGCTCACACCTGTAATCCCAGCACTTTGGGAGGCCAAGGAGGGCGGATCACGAGGTCAAGAGATAGAGACCATCCTGGCCAACATGGTGAAACCCCATCTCTACTAAAATATACAAAAAAAAAAAAAAAAAAGAGTCACGGTATAGGTAAATTTAAAAACCGTCAATAAAAATAATAGCAATTATATATGAACAACAAAAGCAAAGTGAAAATAAAAACACATCCTGTGAATATCTTCCTGTCCCTGTGTCCACGACTCAGTACATATGTCAACTCTAGATTGCGTAAAAGGTCAAAGATGTGTCAAAGATGGTAGCAGTTAACAGGCAGGGGTTGCCAAACTTCAGCTCCAGAGTCAAATCTAGGCCACTGTCTATTTTTGTATCACCAACAAGCTAAACATGGGTTTAAATTTTTCAGTGGTTTCATTTTAAATGGCTACACAAGCATTTATATAACATAATATTCTCAATTGGACTGCAATGCTTAAAATATTTACTAAAGAATCCTTTACATAAAAAGTGTGCCAACACCTGATTTATGTGCCTAGCCATGTCTTTTTGACTAAAATTAAGGAAAGGAAAAATTAATGTAACCTCAATTCTGAGGAGCCTGTCAAATTCCAAAGTAGAGTTGACAGCAATAAGATGTTAAGAATAATTCCTAAAAATTGGCAGGGGGTCGGTGGGGTGGGGGTAGGGGGGTGGGATGAAGGCCACCCAAATTGAATTTGAACCACTGCTTAGCCATTAGCAAACAAATCTTAGAATTATTTCATTTGGTATTCTGTGAGATATTAGTGTTATCTGTCTTCAAAAAAAGTTAGCTAAATAAATGTTAGTTTTTGTGTGTATATGTATGTTCATTTTGTTTTCCTGCAAAACTTCTCAGAGTCTTTAAAACTATCCCCAAGACAGCGATACAGTATGCAACAATCCCCAAATATATTCTGCTTTACTTCTATGGTTCCTATTAATATTTTGAAGAAAGTATTAAATATAATACAGTTTGGAAAATATCTCATTAATATCAAAATAAATTAGTGGTGGATAAACAGGTTACATGTATAAAATATACCACAAAATCTATAAGAGAATACATGTAACTACCAAGGCCGGGGCAGTGACTCACAACTACAATCACAGCACTTTGGGACACTAAGAAGGGAGAACTGCTTCTCGGGCCAGGAGTTCAGGAGAAGGCCAGGAGTTCAAGACCAGCCTGGGTAGCATGGTGACACCCTGTCTCTACATAAAAATGAAAAAATTAGCCAGGTATGGTGATGGGTGCCTGTAGTCCTAGCTACTTGGGAGGCTGAGGCAGGAGGATCACTTGAGGTGAGGAGTTCCAGGATACAGTGGGCTATGATCACACTCCAAGCTAGACAACACAGCAAGAACTTGTCTCATAAAAATTTTTTTAAAAAGTAACTATCAAAGCCAGGTACAGTGGCTCATGCCTGTAATCCCAGTACTTTGGGAAGTTGAGGTGGGTGGACCACCTGAGGTCAGGAGTTTGAGACCAGTCTGGCCAACATGGTGAAAACCTGTCTCTACTAAAAATACAAAATTAGCCATGCATGGTGGCGAGTGCCTGTATTCCCAGCTACTCGGGAGGCTGAGACAGGAGAATCACTTGAACCCAGGAAGCAGAGGTTGCAGTGAGCCGAGATTGCACCATTGCACCCCAGCCTGGGCAAAAAGAGCAAAACTCCATCTTAACAACAACAAAAAACTCACTATCAAATCTCTTGTGGAGGTGTGCTATCTAGGGCAAAGAAAAATAGAGTGAGTCACTTAGAAATAGATTCACTGAAGTGTAACCAGGAAAAATTAAATTATGTCAAAGACCAACAAAAACAGAAAAACCATGCATGGTAAATACAACAAATGGTTGCACACGTAATATACACAAACATATAGGACAATTGACATGAACAGGTTATTAAGAGGAAAGGTAACAAGCAACTTCCCTGTGTTCATCCACTACTGATCCACTATAGTTGTTTAGTCTTCAGAACCCAAAAGGGAATTCAAACTTGGGTCATGTTACAACCCAGCATTTAAGATAAAGAGCAAAATTCTTAACATGGCCCACAAGAAGCAGATGTGCAACCTCACTTCTCTCTCCAGCTCACTGTGCCCCCCCGGCCACCCTCCTCACAGCCCTTCAGTTCTCAAATCAGACTTTCCTTTCTCAGAAAAGCCTTCCCTGACTGCAATTTAGATTTAGAGTGAGATTCCAGATTTAGATCAGATCCTCCTTTATGCACTCATAGCTCCCTTGGTTTCCTTCCATAGCACTTGCCTCAGTTTTTAGCTTGGCATTTGTGGGACAATTCATTAAAGTCTAATGGTCTCTCTACCTAATAAACTGTTAAGCTCCATAAGGCCAGGGATCTTGACTGTTTTGTTTTTCCTTGTATCCCCAGCACCTAGAAGTATATTGTAATTTTCTAAAAACAAAGCAACAACAAGAACAACAAAAATACATTTTAAAAATGCCAAAAATAGTGTCTTTGAGGGCCATGAGATTATAGGTAACATTTTTCTTTTCCTAGTTTTCTGCATTTTATATACAGTGCACATGTTAATAAAAAATAAGTTACTGATAGATGTACATTTAAATAAGTAAATGTAAGTGAAAATCAGAATTGTAAAAGCGGGGAGAGGGTGAAACCTGACCTTATGAAGAATTAATTCAAATAGCAAACCGCCCATATATTTATTGACTGGGAAAATATTCATGATACACAGCTATCTGAAAAAAAGCACACCATAATATAGTGTAGCTGGTATGAAGTCATTTCTGTATAACTCAGGAAAATGCTAGAATTTCATACATCATAGTTTTTACAGTGATTATTTCTGGGTAGTAGAATTAGGGGTGCTTTTTGCTTTTCTTTGTGTTTTTCTATATTTAAAATTTTTTTTTGTATTGTATATTTGTCATGGAAAAAATACCTTTTTGAACAGCTATCTCCTCTTGTGCATTTACAATACAGTTCAATTTGCAACACATTTTCAGGAACACATCAATTTTTTCAGGTAAGGGATACCTTATGTTAAATTATCCATTTCCTACTGTGTCATATCAATTACTTTCTATTGTTTGTTTTATTAAAGAACACCTGAGCAAGGGTACCTCACATAAGCTGGAATTATTATATCAATGTTTTTAAAAAGCTTTTTAGCACTGATAACATATTATATTTTTAAATAAATCATGCTATCCCCTTCATCAATATCAATTTTCTAATAATGCAGAACTATTGAATTTTACTCTCATCATGTGTGTTATCACTTACTCTTGTATCTTAAAATTTTCCCATGATTCATAATCTAAGAGGAGAAAAACAGTTTTGAAAAATTATTCTACAGAACATTATTTTTCACTTATTCCAAATAGCACAACAAGGTTTGCAGGAAATGGAATGAAACCATGGTAACCAACTGAACCTATCATGAGCTATCAGATCAAAAGAACATACAGTACATTACACGTCAACGCCTACTAGCAGCATAATCCTTCCTCAGTTCCTTTTGATCCTTCTTAACATGAACAATGCTTTCAACCAATTTTCATATTTTAAAACTGCAAAAGCCCCTTTATCAGTATCTACTATGATTCTCTGGCTTTACTCAGTAACTCTTTGGCCGAGCTCACTTTATAAGTCAACCTAATGTTTTGCGATTAAATTAGAAATTGTTGGGTGTTTTCAATCATTAGCAAAATTACATTTTTTACTTCAGTGCATTTTATCATTTTCTAATATAGCAGCAATAGTTTCTTCACACAAAATCTTCTGAACTGTTAAGATTAAATAATCCTCTAACAGAAATCCCTTGCTTAACAGAATCTTATCAGTATTCTAAACTCAAATCCACAATAAATTAAATTACAATTGCATTTACAGAATACAGATGAGTCCTTTTTGACCATCTGGCTGTCCATTCTATCACTGATCATCAACCCCCTGATAGGCACTAAAGCTAAACTCACAGAATCTGGCTCAACATATTCTTAAACTATCAATTAGCTAAAACTAAATAAACAAGGTAACGATGGCTTTTGTCAGGCATTAGCTGTTTATTGCACAACTATATAGTCAGGCAGACAATAGGGCAAACCTCTTCAAATACTAGAGATCATCTTTGCTGTTACGGTTAGCCACTCCTTAACAACTTTCATTTAAAATAAAACAAAATATTCATATATGCCATAAAAATAGAAGTATATTTTATGCATGACCAATTTCTGGAAAGATAGACAAATAATTGTGAATGGTGTTATCTCTAGGGAGTGGAACTAGAAGTATATCACAGTGGGAAAGCACTGTAATTTAGCATTCTAAACACTTGAATTTCAATTTTTTAAAACATATCTATGTGTTGCTTTTACAATAGATATATAATAAATTACATCGATGCAAATATGCTGTTATTTTTATAAAGAATTATTGCTGTTTTTCTTTATAAGTTTTCTGTATATAAGTTACACAAAGTTACTATAAAATTATTCTTATAAGTACAAATAATTACCAAGTGATCTTATAATGGGATTTTTGTTTAAATTATTAAACTTCAACTGCATTAATTTGGCATTTTTCTTTTGGGGGGCGGTGGAAAGTTAACCCTTGAGAATAAGTTGGAATAAACCTTATCCTTAAAGCCTTTAAACAAAGGTATATCTATTTATAAAAATAGCAATGTGTTGATAACTTTAAAATCTTAGTTACTAAAATGGCATTGATTTAAAAACTAAGAGTTTACTCATGTCATACCTCTTGTCAACTTAGACAAAGTGCTACATGTTTTATTATTGGTTTTAGATACTGTTTTAAAACAAGTTATATTTCTCAGTTGTTTTTGCTTTTTGTTCTTGATCAAGTTAAGCCTTGGTTTTCTCATCTGTAAAATGGGGAAAATAATAGTATCTACCACATGGTCTTATTTTATAGATAAAACTTAGTTTTCCAACCTGTTGTCAAGAACAGAGGTTCTTTTCAGGGTGATTAAATGTTCTCAAATTGGTTATGTCATAATTTTGTGAATGTACTAAAAACCACTGAGCTGTACACTTGAAATAGGCAAATTGCTACCCTACATAACTCAAAAAACAGTTTTAAAAAAGTAAGATATGAGAACATGCAATAGCCATGCTTGCAAACAGAGTAAGAAAAAAAGGTGCAATTTTATAATACTTAGAAACAGTGTTTGGTTGCCTTCTGTAGATATTTCATAACACTCTTTGGATAGGAGGCAAGTCTTTTTTGGTCCAGGAAAAAAATCAGAAAACAGGAAGAAAAAGAATCGGTGAAGCATTTAGACCTTAACATTTTTTTCTCTATCAAGTTAACACTTTAGCAAACAGTCATTTAAGGTTAATTGATCCAAGAAAGGTGTCTTTTAAAAAGGGGGAAAAATGAAGGCTGGGGAGTGCATGTTTATCTAAATTTACCAAACAGAAGAAATCTGGTAAATTTTCTTCCTTCTTTTCCACTCTGTACTCCCAGCTTTTAATCTTAATTTGTTAATTGAAAAAGAGAAATAACTCAAAGGCTCTCAACACTCAGCCTGTATATTTTAAGTTTTCTCACTCCTTAGACAGACAACAAGGGAAGCCATTAACAGAAGGCTGCTTGGTGAGCATGAGGTCCACAGCAAGAGGAACTGAGGGATCAAATGTTGAATAAAACATTTCTCAAGTGTATTCCACTGAGAAAGTCCATAAAAAGGGGGTCTCATGATCAAACGAATTTGGGGAACACAGTACACTTGTATTAACAATATTCACAGGCTTTGGGAACTACTGTGGGGCAAAATTTTCAACTGATTATGTTTAATGGTAGAGAAACCCACGTGGCTCCTTTTTCATCTCCATGCTAGAGACAGCACTGCCAATGATGGTCAAGACTCTCCTTCCATACAGACCCTGGATGGAACACAGGCCTCTATGACTTTTCTTTCTATTGCCCCAGGGCTGACCAATCCTTCTTCCAAGGAATCATTTAAATGAACTGATACATTCTGCTTAGTGTCGTATCTTTGGATATTTAGGAGATATTTTGTTTTGAACTAATGTCTTCATTTCTTCTCAAAATAAAAATAGCTCTTTTGGTTTTTTTTCTGTTTGTAGAATTTAACATCAGGTAACTCAAAAAATACAAAGTAACATGTTTAAATCAGTAACTAAGAGATAAACACCAAACATTTTGCTGATCGTTCTTTGAGCCACTTCTACTTAAACATACACGCATAGGTATGAAATTTTATATAGGTAGTATGATACTATACATGCTATTTTGTATAGTAAATTTTATTTTTCAGATTGATAAAAGTTATATGCTTCTGAATTTATGAAATATGACATATTTTAAAAGAAAATATAATTTTCCAAAACTTTTTCAGTGTTTATAATTTGTTCTCAATTACTACAATTTTTCCAAATAATTCCTATCTTATTGTCAGCATAAAATCAAGAGGAAAGTGCCAAGTATTGTAGGTAGAAGGCATTCTCTGCAATATGTCCAAATCTGCCCTGAAATATCCAGACACAGGGTTTGGGGATTATCAAGACTCTTGCACATGTCACTTTGTTCTTCTCCCAATTTAGAGAAGCTAAAATGAGTCCGATTAACAGAAATGTCTCTGGAATTGCCAAATATGGAGTTAACAGTTCTCCTTAAAGTGAACCTGTAGGTATACAGAAACCCTTTTTTTGGTTGTTCTTTTTTTTTCTTTTTCTTTTTCTTTTACTTCCATGACCTGCTGAATACAGAAGCCCTTTTAAATATCAGTTCTCCACAGCCAAAGGAAAACTGCTTACTAAATTAATTCGCTAAATAATTCTGGTAAAACAGTTCCTATGACCCTTTCCACTCAGCATTCTAATTCCTCCAGCAGTGATCTTTCTAAACTGTAAATGTAACCCTTATTGTCTTCTACTAAAAGCCTTCAGTGACTCCCATTTCCTACAAATAAAGCCCAAAATCTTAAGCATGAAATTCTAGGCTGTCCTGGCACACGAAATGTGAAAGTTTCCCATACTCCCTAGTCCCTCAGCTGACTGTCAGACACAAAATGCTCCATGCTGTTCTATATTCCGGCACCACTGCTTCTTCACAAAATGCTTGTTTTTCATCATATTCTACTCTTTTACTTGGTAAACTAGTCTAGTAAATTAGTCTACCCTTAAGAGCTAGCTTAAATGCCTTCTTTCTTGACCCACTTGAATAGTATCTGGCAGAATACAGAAGCTCAATAAATGCTGCTCTTTGTGATAATTCAGTTATCTGGAGAATTATTTCAATTGTCCAATTTAACAGTGAAGAGCAAGCTCTTCCAATTTCCATGAAAGGCCTTGACACATATTAGTGACATACCGGGGATAAATATTTTAAGATATTAATCAAAAGTTCTATGGATTTCATTATGCTAAAATTAATAACTAGGGTTTCCATATCATCTTTAAAATGCTGACCTAAAGTCAGTTTGGAAAATAACATTTCAAATTAAATTTCTAAAATATTATAGGAAAAAGAACATTATCAAAACATGTTTTACAAAATTCTGACACTTGGCCTCACATAAAACTTTCTTTGGAACTCATACCTCATTTTCTCACTACAGTACTTACTAAAGCTAAAATTAGAGATACAACTACAGTAAGAGATTGACCAGAGCTAAAATATTTGAAAAATTACACCATGGGTTGATTCTTACTGCCTAACAAAGAAATTGCTAAGTACAGCCTGTACTTGGCTATGGTTAACTATCTAACTGGTATGCACGTTCCCTCCCTTCCTCCAATCTTCTTCCTTCACTTAAATCAAGAAAAGAAAACCAGATTTTGTTTGGTCATTCATTCTTCTTTCCAAAGCCTTATCTTCCAGAAGAAGCTGATCCATTTCCCAGCTCTCGGAGCAGGTGCTAGTTAGACAAGCAATCAGTACACGCATTTCCCTGAGATGTTATTGGTCTAGGAATGGGAAAGGGAGACTCATGCTAGCCCTATCAACCTGGTATTTTTTTCTTGTAGTGAGAAAAACTAGAGTGTCTTATAAAACATATCTTTTAAATAATTAGCTCTAAAATGATGAAAGCCATGTGTTTTCAAACCTCTTACATTATTTTAGGTTACTTGTAACTGATATTTGCCATATCTCATTAAACTACAATGAATACAAATGTTGTCAAAATCAGCATATAGAAAACCCAAGAATCACTTTGAAACACTTCATGAGTCATAACCGAGTGCCTGGCTAGCAACTTCTTTTCAACTACACACTCTGAACTAGCAAATGTCTGTCTATAGGCTTCCCTCGTGTAACAAACTTTCACTGAGTAAAAATCATTTTTCCTTATCAAGAAATGAATATGGGCATAGGTAGAAAAGTCAGACAAAGCTCAGCCTAAAATTCAGGCCGAGATGGGGCATGAAAGAAGATGCAAATTAAGAGCAAAAAATATCTCACCCACAAAACACCTGCCATCCACGTGGTGAAAACCTCTTTTCTGACTGCAGAAAGTTGGTATTGTGACAGCACACATAAAATACACACTCCCCTAAATAGCACCTCTCAGCATTCATTAGGGTCCTCAGTGGAGGGCCAGTCCCCTTAAGAGCAGGAGAGATGCCAATGAGGGAGGTGTGCTCTTTGAAATTCTTTGCCCTACTTAACCCTACAACCTTGCTGATCACACCATCAGATTTTCAGGTGGATCATTTATGGTACTGCGGAGGATACATCAGAGGGATAAGGCTGGACACACAAACGTTTCTTAGGCAGTTACTTAACTAGTTTGGGGAGTGGCTTAGTGTTGAAAAGGAGGGGTAATTTTGAGAAATACTTAAGAAATAGGATTGTTGGGTGTGGCCGTGTGAGATGAGCAAGCAAGAAAAAGTCCTCTTAACCATTAGATAATACAGGTACAGTACCTAGGGCCTTCCAGGGTCCAAGAAAAGTGAAAAATATAAAAATATAAAAAATACGAACTATAAAAAGAAAGGTATGGCTCCAAAACACCAAACAGAAAATTATAAAACTAAAGTTAATTTCAAAAGCAATTTACATAAAACCTTACACAATTTTAACAGCAGAAAATACATATTTGATATGAAGTACAGTGTGTGGTATAATGAAAGGTAGGGGCCTCTAAATGAGTAGTGCCAGGCCCTACAAATACAATAAAATAGACCTAAAAGAAAAATAAAAATAATTTCTTGGTTTCTGTCTTACGGAATTGACGGAATAATAGTGTCACCAGCTAATAAAGGAAATATAGGTATCAGCATATTTGGGAGAAAACCGTTGAGTTCAGTTTGAGATATATTGAGAATGAGGTGCTTATGAGGAATCAAGTTCAAGGACTTATTCCTAATTTTAGAGCCCCTGGTTAACACATAAATGCATAAAGAACACTGATGGCTATAAAATAGACAAACTGGCTACCCCCAAATGGATTATGCATATGTTAAAAACAAACTGATGTGAACTGGGAGAATCATCAGTTGAAATGGGAATGTCAAATAAGAATAATACATGTATCACTGCAACTTCTATTTCATATTGTGCTTAACACTTCCCAGCCATACATCAAGTTTAAAACAAGAAAAATGTCAATCATACTTCTACACATAAATTACTCAACGCATACTATGAGTAAAATTCCTCTATCTATGACCACTACAGCTCCCTTTTACTCACTATTATTTCTTTTCCAAGTAATGATTTTATGGCAATTTTCAGTAACAAAAGAAAGGTTATGTTACCCCAGAGATAATGAATTTAAAACATTCCCAACAAGATTTACTGGGCCAAAGTGGATGAGAAGTGATTGTAAATGTAAAGCCATGAGGCAAGAAGGTGGGAATGACAAAGAGATTTGAAGGCCTAGGTGCTACTTTTCTCCAAACTAAATCCTTAGCCTTCAAGTATTTGCTGGTATCAGCTAGTGAAAACTGTCTGACAGATATAAGATGAGAGGCAATGTGGTGTAATGGAAAGTACTTGGATTTTGAAGTTAGGCAAAACTGAGTTTAAATTAAAGTTCTATAACTTCTACATGATCTTGGAGAAATACAGGGGAAATGGCAACCAAGGGGAAAGAAAGAGAGGGTTCTGTTTCTCATTTTGCCCCACCTCGTTCCTTCCTTAATCTGGACCACCAGCATTTACATCAAAGCTGTTTACCCTAGGCAATCAGATGACCAGACTATTTGGAAATTAGGTGGTGAAGAACTCTAGAATTATAAAATGTTAGGAGTAGAAAGATGAAGAAAGCTCAGCTTCAAGAAATTCTGTGATTTGCCCTAAATCAGAGTCTTCTAATTCAATTAAGAGCAATCAAACAGGTATTTGAATTGCCATACCAGAACTCCCCCTCACCCCCATACAACAATTTAAACCTGAAAAACAGTATAATTAAGTAATTTAAGGGGACTTTACACTTTATAATTTACCATAAAAAGCAAATTTCCATGAACTCCTGTGACAAACTCTTTCTTGAGGTATTCAATTATTTCAGCATTCAGTATGAAACAATACTGAATTACATTATTCTATTTAACAGAAAGATTAATATCAAATCTTGTGGACAGGAATGAGAGCAGGCCCTACTCACTCACACAAGTATAAGTGATTGGAGAAGGAATTAGACATGTAAGTCCTAAACATTAACATCAACTTTCTATCCTCTATTTGTGACTACCAAAAGAAATTTCATATATTTGACCTCTGTCTTCAGCAGTCTCTGCTTTTAAGTCTTTCCAAATAGATGAATGTATATATGAATGAATAAATAAAGGGATGAACAAAGACAATGGATAATTATTCCAAGCCTTTGGTGAGGCAGCAATGTAGAACGATTCAGAGCACAGACTCTGAAGTCAGACAATCTGGGTTCAAATAGCAGCAGCACAACTTATTAAATTTGTGACCTTCACCAAGTTATTCAATCTCCACCCAGGTCTTCTGTTTCCTCATCTGTTAAGATGGGAGTAATACCAATACATAGAGTTGTTGTGAGGATTAAATGAAGCTAGAGGTCTGGCATAAGGTAAGCCCAATGAATAAGTATGCTTTTGTATTACTGTTCCTACTGTTAGGTTATTATTGCAGGATTAACAGGAATATTTGTTTCTGGGCACCATACTGTAAGCTAAGAACAGCCAAAACCCTAAGTGAAGCTCAGTGGATAGGGAAGAGCCAAGTGGTCCTAAGAAAAACTGCTTTAACCAAAAGGCAACCTAAGAGAAACGATGTTGGCTTCAGCTTTATGAGTTACGAAGATCTTTTCTCTTGGTCTTTTTCCTTATTCAAGAAATTGATAGAAGCTGATAAGCTAGAGAGAGAGGAAAGAAGGGGTAAGATAAAATGGAAGGAAAGAGCTACCACAAAAATGCATAAAAGTTTTTCAGGCTGGGCACGGTGGCTCACACCTGTAATCCCAGCACTTTGGGAGGCTGAAGCGAGCAGATCATGAGGATAAGAGATTGAGACCATCCTGGCCAACATGGTGAAACCCTGTCTCTACTAAAAATACAAAAAATTAGCTGGGTGTGGTGGCGGTCGCCTGTAGTCCCAGCTACTCGGGAGGCTGAGGCAGGAGAATCGCTTGAACCCGGGAAGCAGAGGTTGCAGTAAGCCGAGATCGCACCACTGCCCCCCCGCCGGGCAAAAGAGTGAGACCCCCACACAAAAAAAAAAAAAAAAAAAAAGTTTTCAATTCTTAATTACTGAGTGCTACCATTCATGAGGAATTTTTAAAGGGTCTCAAAGCTATTAAAATGGTAATTAGGTCCCAAGAAAACAAGAACCAATTCAATTACATGCTGGATGCTTTTAAAATTTAAAGCCCTCTATTAAGAGGGTTTTAAATAAAGCACAGTTATAATTGCAGGCCCATGACCAACCTTAAAGCCAAAGTGTAGGTCCCTGGCTGCCGCTGGCTCTCCCGGATGAGGTAGCTCCCCTCAGCCACAATCAAGAGCTGGTCGGCTGCTTCTCTGGAGATCATGCCATGAAACCTAAGAAACAAAGTGAATTCAGAAACTGTGTGCTTTCCGCATTTTCCAATAAAACAAGATAAAACAACATCTCACCAGCACCACCACCTTCTCCTGTTGTTTTCTAGACAAAGTACTGCCACACAATATTAGAAGGGAAGCACTTGGGTTTAACTACGCTTGTGTTTCTCTGGGCCTGGCCCCCAGCCAGCTTCTCTGTGGTGATAAGAACAGCACCAAAGTAGCTATCCAGCCCAGTTAACATCCATGGAATCAAAATTCACATCCATCTAAGGGAAGATCAACCACCTCTCTCAAGAGGACAATCCCTTTCTTACGTAGCCATTTAACCATATGGCTTGCTAAAAATAAATAAATAAATAAATTACAGAAATGTATCCCATTTTCCTTTCTCCCCATTAGTAGCACTGCTCCAAAATTTTGGCTCTGAGTCTATGTTGGCAATTTTCCAGGACCCTGGGTTGTCCTTAATTGGCATGATTGCCCAATAATGTGCATAATCTGCATTACTGAACACGCAAGCCCAAAGCAACTATAATACTTGCTTTCATTCCCTGCTAAAACCTCATCTTTGATTAACACAGAAAAAGAGAAAGAATAAACATAAATAACATGCTCTTTACACAAACACAGATCAATCTATGACAATCTGGCATAAAACACTAAAAAAAAAGTCAGTAGTGACACATAATAAAAATAAAAACCACCTTACATTTGTATAGGGGTTTACAATTTACAAAGAACCTACAAGTCCTTCTACAATTCAAAGATAATGAAGGAATTCAGGACATGTCACCCCAAAATATGCTGCTTTGCTGTATCGATTATTGTGAGCTGAAGGCACCTGAAAAAACAGCAAATGCAGATTGAGGCTTTCTCTGACTCCCCCTATCCACCTAAAGACAGATTATCCAAAAGAAACTCAGCTGTTATCAATGCCCTCTCATGAGTTTCAACAACCCGGGAAGACTGACTCTTATACAGGACAGGAGACCAAAAGTCGACAACACACTCAGCCAAACTTTGTCACAAACTATCATTTACCTTCTCGGAAATGGCCAAAAACTTCCCTCCCATTCCCCTGTGAAGATGGTATATAAACTCTCTATCTCACATTTTGGAGAGGTATTTATTTTTTTTCTGTGATGTCCCTGTGCATATAGTATTAAAAATTAATAAATCTGTATACCTGTCTCCTGTTAATCTGCCTGTTGTTTATTTCATAGACCCAGCTCTCTCAAACATAGGAGGGTAGAGGGAAAGTCTTTCCTCCCCTACAATAACTGCAATGACCCATTGCTCAAAAGAAACTGTAGGTTTTACTGGTACTAAAGAAACAATAGTCACTTGAATTTGGAATGTTACATTTAAAAGGCATTGAAGTGGCACCTTAATAATTTAGAAACATTACTAGGGGCAAGAGGCAACTTTCTGGAGTTTTCCTGACAGAGATGGTTCAAACAGTTCATGGTAGGCATGTTCAAATCATGACAACTAGGTTTACAATGGGCACCTGAATTTCTTATCTCCATAAATATCCCTATCTTTGAGAACTAGGTCCAAAGGCTAGTGCTCTGAATCTGCTGGAGGCAAGGAGATGGTAACCTATCCCTTGCTATTTAGCACATTGGTATATATTTTAACTTTACATAATATCAAATAATACAGTTGGTAAAATATAGTTATCTATCTTTTAAAAATTCAGTAACTGGCTGGGCATCGTGGCTCATGCCTGTAATCCCATCACTTTGGGAGGCCTAGGCAGGTGGATAAACTGAGGTCAGGAGTTCAAGACTAGCCTGGCCAACATGGTAAAACTCCGTCTCTACTAAGAATACAAAAAATCAGCCAGGCGTGGTGGCAGTTGCCTGTAATCCCAGTTACTCCAGAGGCTGAGGCAAGAGAATTCTCGCTTGAACCTGGGAGGCAGAAGTTGCAGTGAGCTGAGATCACCGCATTGCACTCCATCCTGGGCAACAAGAGCAAAACTCTGTCTTTAAAAAAAAAATTCAATTAACTTAAAATCAAACTAAACTTGACAATGTATTTAAAGAATTTTAAGATTATTTGCACAAGTTGATCCAAAATTTCTAACCCCCTAAAACCCTATGTACTGAGATATTTCTTATGGCGTTACTTCCAATAGTATAGTTTAAAAGCAATCTACACCAAAAGCAGAAGAATGACAATAAGTTACAATACAAATGTATTGTAGAATACCAGTGGTTCTTAACTTTGAAATCACCCTTTCCTCAACTCATAGGTGTGCATCTGTAAATCTATTCCTAAGAGTCTTGAAAACACATAGAATTTTAAATAATTTAAAAATATCTGTTATGTATACTTTTACCTGATATGATCTTCAGTCATAAAAAATAAACAATTTTGAGGAATGCTGAGCTTATGGGTGATTTTTATTCTTTTCCCCAAAGTGCTACATTTCTGTTTTTCAATAACCAGAAAAATTAAGGACTTTAAAAATCACTGCATTTTTTCACAAAACAGAAAAATGCACATTGTCAACTTTAAATGGAACAATCAGTCTATAAAATGATATGTATAACATCTCAATTTGGTTCAAATCCATTAGGAAAATATTGCTTCAGATAGAAAATACTTCAAATTGTTAACATTAGTTGTTTGAGTAGCATGAATTATCTTTTTTTCATAATAAAGCTAAGAAAATCTGAAAAATAAAGATATATGGAATAAGTCACCCACATCACACTGTACAAACATGTGTGTATATACATACCTATATGCCTTATATGTTCACAAAAACACAAATATGTACATTTTCTTCATCTACATCTAGGATTATTTACTTGGTTTGCATCCTTAACATTATTGCATGTACATTTTCCCATGCTATTTTCTTATTTATACTTGTCTTTAATGTCTATATTGTTCACCAATAAGATTAAATTTGAAATTTTTAAGAAATAAATTTAATGCCACCCAACTTGAATACTTCTTCATCTTGCTTTTATCTTTATTAAAAGCATCCATTTACTCTGTTTCTCTTACATATGCCAATCTATAAAATGTTTTCTAATAATCCATACTTACTCTCTTCCATAATACTTTGGTCTGTTTTCTACCTAATGGGAAAGGAAAAAAAAAAGCATATTTGTAAAAATGCAAACGTGCAGAACATAACTCAACATTTTGTGCATGTGACAAACTAAAGCATAGATTTAAAAAAGAATTCAAGTAACAGAGAGTGGAGTCCCAGTTCTACCAGCAGATTACCTGTGCCATTTGGACTGGTCACTTCATTTCTCCAGTTTCTTATTTATAAAACGTTGTGTATGTAGTTGGACTAAACTATCTTTAATTTCTAGAATTTAATGAGGAGAAAAAAATTTCACTTTATTCAAGAATAAAATATAACACCCCAAAACATAATGCCACAATTGTGACACACCCAATTGTAGCTTTCTCCCCCACCCTCCCCTGCTATTCCTCTCCCTGTTGCTTTAGACTCTCCACTCTGTTAGCATCTCCATATACTCTTATCCTTCTGTTCTGCCATCATCTCTTCCCTCACTGCAGCTTGTCAGGGCATGTGTGCTGGCTATAGCTAAGAAAAGTCCCAGCAAGATAAATGCCCAGGAATTTTCACAGGAAGATACAAAGCACGTGCCCCCATTCATTCAAAATACATTCAGTGAATAGCAAATATGTGACAGGCATTGTTCTACCTGCAGGGACACATTACTGTATAGAACCAAAATTCTTTTGGAACTTACATTCTAATAGTGACTGACAGACAATAAAGAAGTTTATAAAATAAAATAAGAAAATAAAAAGTAGTAGTAAATACTATGATGAAAATAAGAGTGGGTAACAAAAGGGAGGACCAGTGAGGTACTTACAAAGCTGGGTGGTTAGGAAGACCCTCTCTGAGATGACATTTAAACTGAGTCCTGAATGACAAGATGCCAACTCTGACTACAAAACCATAGGAACAGAAAAAAAGCTTTTCCCTAGGAGGTACTTTGATACGTATCATGCTATTGAGCTCTTGCTATTTGCTATGTGTTTTAGTTACATTTAAAGATCACTGAATCCTCAAAATAAGATAGGAATTATTCTATTTAGTCTTTATATCATAGTATTATCATTCTCATTTATTTATTTTTCTTGGCAAAATTCACCTTTTCTTTTAAATGTACTTATAATTGACAAATAAAAGGAGTGTGTGTGTGTGTGTGTGTGTGTGTGTGTGTGTGTGTGTATTATGGCGTATAGCAAGATGTTTTGATATTTGTATATACTGTGGAATGGCTAAAACAAGCTAATTAACACATACATTTCTTCACATACTTTTTTTTTGTGGTTAGAACACATAAAATTTACCCTCAGCAATTTTCAAGTATATAATACACTGTTATTAAGTATAGTCATTAAGTTGCAACAACAGATCTCTTGAATATATTCCTCGTACATAAATGAAAATGTGTATCCTGTAAGCAATATCTCCTGAATTCCCACTCCAACCATGTTCTTTCCTTCTCCTTCCCTCTGCCCCGATAACCATATTCTACTTCTTGCTACTATGAATTCAACGTGTTTAGATTCCACAAGTGAGATCATGCAGTGTTTGTCTTTCTGGGCCTGCCTTGTTTCACTTAACATAATCTCCTCCAAGTTCATCTGTGTTGTTGCAAATGACAGGACCTCCTTTTGTATTCAATTTGAAATGAATAGTATTCTACTGTATATTGAAATAGAAGATACAGTATTCCATTATGTATAGATACACCACATTTTTTTTATCCAGTCATTCAATGATGAACACTTAGGTTGGTTCCATATCTTGGATACTGTGAATAATGCTGCAATGAACATGGGAGTGCAGATACTTCATCAACATATTAATTTCATTTCCTTTGGGTACACACCAAGTAGTGAGATTGCAGAATCATGGTAGTGGAGAAACTGAGCATCCGAGAGATTATATAACTTATTCAAGATTACTTGTTCAAGTGGTGGGGCTCAAGGCAAAACTGGGATTCTTACTCAAGAATGGCAAAAAGGGAACAATCCCTCTGTCTATTTGACACTGACTCATGAATTTGGTCAAATATGCAGTTCCCAAAGCAACTCAAAGCCTATCTTTTCAGTGATCTTCTCCTTTAGTTCTGCATATATACAGCCTGGGTGCCAAGTCTGGTATTGTTTTCAGCAAACTTGATATATTTACTCAGAGCATAGAAAAACTTCTGTGTTTCAACGGAAAACTGCATCATCTATAGCAGTGATCCCCAACATTTTTGGTGCCACGAACTGGTTTTGTGGAAGACAATTTTTCCATGCACCAGGGCAGGGGCAGGGGGATGGTTTCAGGATGATTCAAGCACACTGCACTTACTATGCACTTTATCTCTATTATTATTATATGATCACCATAATGCAGAATCAGTGGGAACCCTGAGCTTGTTTTCCTGCAACTAGATGTTCTCATCTGGGGGTGATGGGAGAGAGAGACAGATCATCAAGCATTAGATTCTCATAAGGGGCATGCAACCTAGATCCCTCACATGTGCAGTTCACAAGAGGCTTCGTGTTCCCATGAGTCTAAAGTGGCCGCTGATCTGAGAGGAGGCGGAGCTCAGGCAGTAACATGAGCAATGGGGAGAGGCTGCAGATGAAGCTGCACTGGCTCACCTGCTACTCACCTCCTGCTGTGTGTCCCAGTTCCTAACAGGTCATGGACTGGTACTGGTCTGCGGCCTGGGGACACCTAATCTATAGCACACCCTACTGCCTTATAAAATTCTAGCCCAGTGTCTTGTCTCTGAGCAACTTTGGTACGCCTAAGTTGTAGGTAACTAATAGATACATTTTTCCCTGCACATTGGTGGTTGAACTGACTTCCTCCCAATCCCTTCTCCCAGGGGAAAAACTAGTTTTGTCTCCATGTGCAATTGATCTCAATATTCCTTGACTCCACATAAGAGTGTTTGGAGTTATCCTTTCAACCGATTATAACATCTACCTAGTTCTCTCACATCTTACGAGCAAAATAAATGTTTAACATGTGTTCATTTTCATATTTGTAGGACAGTCATGATTTTAACTTTTCATAAAAATTATACTGTATTAGTCCATACTCACACTACTAATAAAGACATACCTGATGAGACTAGATAATGCATAAAGGAAAGAGGTTTGACTCACAGTTCCACATGGCTGGGGAGGCCTCAGGAAACTTACAATCATGGCAGAAGGGAAGCAAACATGTCCTTCTTCATATGGCAGCAGCAAGGAGAAGTGCCAAGCAAAAGAGGGAAAAGGCCCTTATAAAACCATCAGATCTCATGAGAACTCACTCACTATCATGAGAACGGCATGAAGGTTAACTGCTCCCATGATTCAATTACCTCCCACCAGGTCTCTCACACAACACAAGCAGATTATGGGAACTACAATTCAAGATAAGATTTGGGTGAGGACACAGCCAAACCATATCATATACTTAAATAATACTTTATCCTTCATGAATCTTCTGTTATCTGTGAGGTTGGAGTCAGGTTATTTATTATCTTCCCAAGGTAAATTCCACCTGATTTGGCCTTGTTCCATAATAATTTCTCTGCTCATAAAACTCAATGTACTAAGAATATGCCAGCTGGCTCCTACCGCTACAGATGATGGCTATTCTAGTATTAGTCCAGAGCTTATAGACTGGGGTCATGTAACTGCTTGAGAATAAACCTTTGCTTATGAAGATGAAAATTCAATGTTTAAGTCCTAGAGAATTGATTTTCTATAGCATTATATGATAAAATGTTACTCAAAAGAACCATTTAGCAGTGTCCTTTCAAACTAAAAATGTGAAAGTGCTTAGTATTTACTCTAGAGGAAGATGTACATGCACATATAAACATGAAAATGTGAATAAGAATGTTCTCATATAAACTGTTCATAGTCATTTTTCAAATGGGCCAGTCAGGCATGGTGGCTCATACCTGTAGTCCCAATACTTTGGGTTGACCAAGGTAGAGGACTGCTTGAGGCCACGAGTTCAAGGCTAGCCTGGCAATACAGCAAAACTCTCATGTCCACAAAATATCTTTAAAATATTTTTGTGGTGGTGGCATGTGCCTGTAGTCCTAGCTACTCAGGAGGCTGAGACAAGAGGATCACCTAAGCCCAGGAGGTAGAGGCTGCAGTAAGCCATGATCAAGCCTGAGTGACAGAGTAAGATCCTGTCATTCGTTTATTCATTCATTCACTCATACATACATAAAAAATAGAAATAATTTAAATACACACCAATAGGGCAATAACTGACCTGATTTATAATATAAATAATATACACAGTTTGAAGGAATAATGTAGATTAGAGGAACTAACATGGAAAAATCATTAAGACAAACTATTAAATACAAACATAAATTATGAAATAATAATACAGAATGACACCATTTAGGTAAAAGCACATACACGCACAATATGTATTTACGGCATAAATAGAGATCTGGAAGTATGCATACCAAATTCAAATTGTTACCTCAAAGAAAGTGGGTGGAGAACTGACCTGAAGGAGTTAAGAGAAAGGCATCAAAGGAACTTTAATCTTGACCATAATATCATAACTCTTAAAGAAAAATGTATTCATACATTAATTATATATCTCATTATCACCTTTAACAATATAAATTAAGATTAGCTTTTGTGTAACCTAATACTGAAGCTTGAGACACATTAGAATGGGGTCCCCCAACATTTTGAGAAGGGATTATCTCCTGTCTTTCAAATTATGAGATCTTTGTAGTTGAAGGCATATGACACCAAGGTTAAAGGAGGGTTTCTGAAGATACTCTACTTATCAAGGAAAATCCTGGACAAGTACAAAGAAGTGGTGACAGTAGTGAGACTGGTGGCTGCAAATGGTGTGGCAATCCATTACACTCCCCAATCTAAGACAAATACTGATTATTTATTTAATAGTCTTACAATAAGTACATAATCTGCTTTAATTAATTGCCTAAGTAATCATCTTCAGAAAACAATTGATTATGGCCTTATATTGCTAAATAATTATTTGCTTTACCCAAACAATTTTGAATTAAAAAGAAATTAGGTAAGCACTGTTAATTAATACAGTATTTTCATATGCAATAAGCACTATATCCAAAATAAAATTCACACACCAATTTCATCTTTCCTGTATTTTTATAATTGAAACCTCAATCAAAACTTAAGTTTAGGTTTTTTTTTCCTCTCTCATCTAGATAGCAAAGGGGATCAGAATACACTACCCTAAAACATGCTACATTGGCATATGAATTATTTTAAACTAAAGGCAATTTAGAAACATCAAACATAGGCACTTTCTGCACTCCCCTTTCTGTCTAAAAGCATAGCATAAATTTCCCTTTTGTAAAAGAAATTTACATTTGTAAAAGAAATTTCCATATGTAAAGATGTACTCTTCTATCATACTGGGAAGAGGAAACCAACTCCAGAGACAATTCTTATCTCCTGAAATGACTTGAATCTGTGTAACAAATCTTACTAAAAATCCTTATTTACCCCATATTTCCTTCACACAACTTACCACCCTGCCAAGCCCAAATCCCTTTCTCTTCGTCTAGCCTCTTGACTGTCTTTATCACCCTTTGTTAAAATGGTATATAAGCCCCAAGTCTTACCTGCCTCCTTCCTGTTTTCACTTCTGTGAGATCCCCCTCTCCATGTGCATATGAAATAAACCTTTTCTCCTGCTAATCTGCCTTTTGTCAGTATAGTCCAAAAATCCTAGTTACTGAATCTAATAGGGTAGAGAAGTTTTTCTTCCTCTACAATAGCATTTAGATGTTTTGCTGATATCTAAGGTATTATTACTTAAGTGATTATTTGCATAGTCTTTCAAACTCAGAGACAATATAACATTAGATAATTAAATTAAGGAGTTCATAATATAAAATGATTATTAATGATCTCAAATTAGTTTACTTCCAAATACATCAAATGAGGAATTTCAAGTGTTAAATGCTATAGGAAAAATATCTTTATGCTTATACAAACATTTATATGCTTCTAAGTTTTATGAATTTATAATAATAGGAGACTATTTACAGACTAAAACTGGTTGAACTCAATTTAACTAAAATATGTTTTAAAATGAGTACTTGTATTGAATTATATGCTTTGCTTTCTCCAATTTTCTGTATTTAGTAGTTTACATTTTTTCATGATACCATAAAATGAGTAGAAAAAATGATAAATGAAGAGAATAAAAAAAATTTCTAACTGAAAATAAAAGGTGCCTATAAAATACCTTACCACATAAACCAACCAACCAAACAAACAAAAAACAGATCCTAAGGGTCTCCAACCAACTAAATGGACTCCCTCTTGGCCAGTGGGGCCCCACAGAAACCTGAAAAACTGAATTCCTAGTCATGAGAGAAGAGACGTCGGACATGCCTCCTCATACCCTCCTCCCTTTTGGTGTTTAGGCACAACTGACCAGCATTAACATTGAAATAGAGATCATAAGGCTGACAACACAGACTGTGGCAATAACATCCCAAATTCCAATCCAACTCTGGTATGGTATCATACGACAGACAGCAGATTCTAAAGGACATACAAATATTTTATCCCAAAATACATTTCTTTGACCTATTTTGAAAAGGCCCTGCAAAGCCATTCCTTGTGGGGGAATTTGCAACTGTGGAACATTTCCATTAATTCAGCCAGGCCTTCCCTTTCTAGGTCTTTCCTGGACCTAGGATTGATTAAATGGGAATGTGACACCTTTAAGGTCTAAAAGAGGCATTTACCATCTTTTCTCTCCAAAGGCTGCTACCTAGAGACTTCATCTACATGACAAGAACCTTGGTCTCCAAAACTCCTTCTACCATAACTCAAGCATTTCTTTTTACTGACTTCAAGTCTTTAAGCAAAACTTAGTTCTTTCAACCAAGTGCCAATCAAAAAATATCTGAATCTACCTATGACCTGTAACACTTCAAGATATCTCACTTCTTTGGGCTGAACCAATGTTCTTCCATGTACAGATTTACGATTTTAGCCATAATCCTTGTCTCCCTAAAATGTATAAAACTGAACTAACCCAACTGCCTCAGGCACATTTTCTCACAACCTCTTGAGAATATTGTCTGGGCCTTAGTTACTCATAGTGGCTCAGAATAAATTTTTAAAGATTTTCCAGTGTTTGGTTTTTCTGTTAACAATAGAATGGTTTCCATAAATTTTATATACTATTTTACTGAAGAAAAAAACCTTTAAGTTAATCTATCATGATTGAATGTGGCATAAAGTGCATAGTACAATATAGGAATTCAATAAATAACTGAGCAGCAGATCAATCATTTCACAATATTTAAAATATAAATGAAATTCATTAAATTAACATTTGCTGTGCAGTTTTATAAACAATGAACGACTTTCTTTTTTTCTTTTGTGCGATGAGGTCTCGCTCTGTCACCCAGGCTGGAGTGCAATGGTGATCGCAGCTCACTGCAACATTGAAATCTGGGGGGTCAAGCAATCCTACCTCAGACCTCTGAGTAGCTGGGACTACAGGCACACGCCACCACACGAAGCTGATTATTTTTTAAATTGTTAGTAGAGGTGGATGTGAAAGAAAAATAAGTATCAGGACCCCAAAATCACTAAGCCAAAGGGTAAAGTCAAGCTGAGAATTGCATCAGACAAACCTATCTCCCATTTTATTCTCTTGAATTTCACCCTGGCAATGTAAATTGATAGCTTATCTTCCCAAGTAGTGGACAAAGGACAGAACTCAAAGTCATCCCTGTGCCAACCTGAGACACATGCACATCTGACTGCTTCCTCTGATGGAAAAATGCAGATTCACTGAGCTAGACAAAAGCATAAATTACTATTCCTCTATCACCCTCTCACAAGTATATTTTGTATTTGGTGAAAGTCTGATCAAAGACTCAAGAATGCAACCATTTGTCTCTTATCTACCCATACCTTTTAAAAATTCCTTCCTCTTTCTCCAATATCTGTCCTTTCTCCTTTAAATACTGAAGCCCTCACAATCACCTTTGGAGAAAGGCACAGACTCCTGCCTCCTGGGCCTCCTGGGCATGTGTCCTTAATTCTGCCAAAATAAACTTTCTAAGTTAAGTAAGACCTGTCTCAGGTACTTTTGGTTTACATGGGATTTTGCCATGTTGCCCAGACTGGTCTCAAGCAATCCTCTTGCCCTGGCCTCCCAAAGTGTTATGATTACAAGCGTGAGCCATCATGCTGGGCCTATTTTCTTCAGACATAAACATTTTAATCTAATTCACTACACTATATTCTTTCAAATTAAAGTGCGACTTCTTATATCTTGTTTTCCATAAAGACAATAAAAGTTTTTTTAATGTAGAAGTATTTTGCTCTCCACAGGAAATTTGAAAACAGCAGAACTAAACAATAAAAGTATCATAAATGTTAATTCACTTCTCCTCTCAACAATGTTGTATTATTTCTTTTAGTAAGGAAACTGTTCCATTGCTACAGTTCAAGACAGTAGTCACACACACACACACACACACACACACACACACACACACACACACAAAATTCTACAGGTAATGCCACTAAAACATTCATAAAATTTCCAAAATGTTTAACGTGGTTCTTGCCTACAGTGGTAGTGATCTGGTCAGAAGTCAAAGGAATCATTATCTCCTTTGTTCACCCTGTGAAAAATGATACACACAGACAGGCAATTTAGCATTTTAAACTTAGTCTGGAAGTCTATACAATGCTTCTTCAAAGTTACATGAAATAATATGACTACACTGACAAAATAGTACTTTTTTTTCAGGTAACAGTCTAGAGAATATGTATATAAAATTATACATTAAAAAATAAGTATTCTCAACTGAAGATTTTGTTCTGCACTGTACTTCAAAATGGCTCAGTTGTCTGGAGAGGTAGAAGAGGGAAAGGAAGAACAAAATGCATTTGATATTTGCTATCTACAGAGGTATACTCTGAATTAAAGGCTAGTAAGTCGGTCAACATTCAACTCTAGCTTTGGATCTATTTTAATTTCTTATACTCAAGTAAGAAAAGAGGAAAGGCAGGGAGGAAGAGAAACAGAAGCCACTGCCACTGCCTCGCGGCTTAGGAAAATAATCATAGTAATTATATATACATATGTATATATACACACACACACACTGCTATCATATTTTAAATCAAAATTAGAAACTGAATGACAAACTTTAAAAGTTTCTTATTATAAATTATTCACATATTAAAATACAGTTATATTTAAGTGAAAAAAAATCAAAAGGAATCTGTTGTTTAAAGAGAATTCACAAATAAAGGAAAATCATGACTCAAACAGATACAAACACATTAAAGATTTAATTCTAATCATGAATCAATGAGGGGATCAGCAAATGATATAACCAGTTCAAAAGAGAATCTGAAGAACAGACACATTTATAAGTTAGAAATTTTGAAATGAATGCACAAATAAGGGCAAAATGAGTTTTTCCACAATGGTATGCATGGGAGAGGTATATGATTGAACCTTCACTGGACAAGGTAAAATGTGTATGTCTATAAATGCATTACTACCAGTTATCTACAAGTTACAGAGTTTAAAATAGGCCAAAGCCAAAGAAAGACTAGAATCAGATAACCCAGAAAAATGTGCTGCATGCAGACAATGCAGTTTTCCATTGAAGCACATATTTTCACTATGTTTTCTAAATTATTTTTCTCATTGCACTTTAAGCCAAAGAAAATATCAACATGGGTAATAGCTAAGCTTCAACAAGTCAATTAAGTTTAAACTTATAAACTCTTCAAGAAAAAACCAGCAAAGTAGAGGAATACCTATCAAAGACCTACATAGAGTTGGCAGTGACCTATAGGGAAAAACATCAGGAAAATGAGAATCAGATGTGTTATGAAACTTATACAGATTGTTTTACTTTTATTACTCCATTCACAGTAAGATAAACTTTTAGATACCTGCCTTCCTACTCAATGCTAGAGCATTCTAGTTACCAGTATTTTGTTTTCCATTTTCTCAAAGAAAACCATTAAACTTCAGCATGCCAAATAAGTTAGCCCTCTATCTATGGTCAAATTTTACTAATTCAATAAAGAATATTTACAACGTTTTCTCTTTTTAATAATCTATAAATACTACTTAATAACTTGCGAAGGTCAGACATGGTGGCTGACGTCTGTAAACCCAGCCCTTTGGGAGGCTGAGGTGGGCAGATCACCTGGGGTCAGAAGTTCAAGACCAGCCTGGCCAACACGATGAAACCCTATCTCTACTAAAAATACAAAAATTAGCCGCACGTAGTGACACGTGCCTGTAGTCTCAGCTACTTGGGAGGCTGAGGTACAAGAATCACTTGAACTTGGGAGGTGGAGGTGGCAGTGAGCGGAGATCGCGCCACTGCACTCCAGCCTGGGTGGCAGAGTGAGACTCTATGTCAAAAAAAGGGAAAAAAAACTTGCAAAAAACCTTTGCAAAACACTCAGCTTGTTAAGATTCGTTTTTTGGTTTTCAGTTTTCAAAAAATCAGCAGACTGCATTGGAAAAGGATAATACGTAAGTTTCACAATCCAAATTTCTTTGTATTCACTATTTTCCTACCTTAGATTCAGCTAACCTCTAGTAGTGGTTAAGGTGTGGAAACTACCAATCTGTTTATGTAATAGTTAACTCATAAAGAAGTTCCTTTTGGAATTGTCATTGTGATCTTCAGTTTTACAAATGTGTGTCTACATTAGGATATTACCGATTTTGACTCCAATGTATATCTTACTACTTGTTTGTGAACTATGATGGTGTTTTCCTCTTAGTCTTGGAGACTCTCTGAAGAGTGGCTATAAATTCATGCCCTGCCCTAACAGACATGCTATACACATCCATGAACACTTCCCCCGGAAGTGTTTTACTTTTATTACTCCATTTTTACTTTTATTACTCCACTTCCCCTGAAGTGTTCATGGATGTGTATAGCGTGTCTTTCACAGGATACTTTTTTATCCAGTCGATGGCCTAATGTCTAAGTGTTTGACCCATGACCAGGTGCTCCTCTCACAGGAAACACTGGCAGATACATTTGTGGCTCTTATCTGACCTGTGTCCAATTTATTTCTCCCAAAATAGTCACTTTCTAGGAGAGCCCCGACCAGGAGGAGTCAGGTATGGATATGTCAGATGAGACACAGAAAAGGTAACACAAAAAAAGCAAAGTGCATTGACATAACAGAAGCAGTGTATTACTTGGCGATTACTGCAGAGAAGAGGACAGCACACCTCACACCTCAAAATGCCAGCAGAGTGAGGAAGCATGCTTAATCAGCAGGTGGGATCACAAGAGAGAAAGGAAGAGATCAAAGCCTTTTATCATGGCCCAGGGTGTTACTGGTGGGCTTATGGAAAGCAGGCATGAGCTCTGTGGAGTCATGCTATGACTCAGAGGTGGGTCAATGAGACATCTGTCTGGGCAGCCCATGCCTTGCATGGTAGTGGTGGGGGAGGAACAAGTCTAGTAGGTTGTACCTAGCTGGCCAGAAGGGAGGTCAAAAAAAGGAGGCTGCATAAGGCAAATATCTGGATCGACATTAAGAAACTGGCAGGAGGTAGAGAATTACAAACTGTGTCAAGGGTGACTAAGCCCCGTTGCTGGCATGAGAAAGTCCAACTTAATATTCAAGACGGATGCCTCGGTAACATATAACATAGAAATTTACTATAACTGAATTTTAAACAGGAGGGAGTAAAAGACAGCACTAAAGACAACTTCAAAAGTAAAATATGCCAAAAAAAATAGCCTTTGAGCGATAGGATGATTTTTAAATAAATGGTTGATTTCAATAATTCACAGCTATCACTCAGCATTCATATGAAACGCTTCTATCTGCAAAGCATATTTTAAGTGTTATATAACAGATTATTACAACACCAAGATATATGAGCATGTGAATCTTTGTTTTTTTGGAACCCAAAGTTGCACTATAGGCTGCTGTGAGCACATACTGCAACCAGTGGCAAAACTATCACTTATATTAGAGTGCTTTCCTCCCACTCCTGTGCCAAACTCTAATGCTCCACCTAGCAGAATACGTCCTCTAAAAGGGACTAGTTATAAAACAAGCACATTGTATCTCCCACCTATTCAATTAACAAGTCTTTCTTAAGCACCTACTATGTGTCAAGCACTGTTTCAGGCACCTGGGAAATACTGATAAACAAAACAGACCAAAATCACTACCTGCTGAGCTTCTATTCTAGTAAGGGAAAACAGCAATAAATAAGTAAATTATATAGTATGTAACAAAATGGAAAGTGTTGTGAAGATAAGACCAAGTAGAACAGGAAAAGACTGGGAATGTGGGGGATGATAAAGTATAATGTAGTGGTCACAATGGGCCTCACTGGATATGAACAAATGAGCCAAGTGTGTATCAAGAGAACATTCCAGGGAGAGTCAGAGGGAGAGCTGAGAAAGGAGCACACCTGCTGTATCTGAGGAGCATGAAGACTGGTGGGGTTGAAGCAGACCAGGGGCAAGGAAGTGGTAAGAGATGAGTTAGAGAGGACCTTGTAAGGCATTGTGAAGGCTTGGCTTTTACTCTGGGTGAAAAGGGAAAGCCAATGTAGAGTGCTGAGCAGAAAAGTGACATGAGCTGACTGTGGTTTCAAAAAGATCTCTCTGTGCTGGGAATAGACTATGAGGGGAAAGATCAGTTCAGTTACTAGACTATGAGGGGAAAGAGTTAGTTCAGTTACTCTCCTGAGGGGTTACTGTGTGGTAAGGTAGGATAACGTGCTATGACAAATCAACCTAAATATGTAATAACTAGACACAACAAAAGCTTATTTCTCATTTATATAACATTCCTGTATATGTACTCAGGTTGGCAAGACAACTGTCCTACATCCATATCCCCTCCATTTTGTAGCTATACCATTTTCTTGTGGAGATGTTTTTATCGGAATGCAAGCAAGATTTAAGTTGGCAAAAAGTTTTAATGGGTCTAGCATTAAAGTTAACATCTGTTCCACTAGACAAAACTGTCAAATTGACATAAGTACCTAAAAGAGGCCAGGAAAATGTAGGCTAGTCAGGTTTCCAAACAAAAAAAGACTGGATTCCGCTGACTATCTCAGTTTCCACAGTTCATCCTTGATTGGCAGCCATAAAAATAGGTTGCCATTAAAAGTTAGTGATATGGTTTGGATCGATGTCTCCACCCACATCTTATGTCAAATTCAAATCCCCAATGTTGGAAGCTGGGACTGGTGGGAGGTGCTTGGATCACGGGGGTGGATTTCCCTCTTTGGTGCTATTCTAGTGATAGAGCTCTCACGAGATCTGGTTGTTTAAAAGTGTGTGGCGCCTGACCCCTCCCTGTATTCCTCCTGCTACAGCCACATGAAGATGCCTGTCATCTGGCTTTGCCTTCCCCCATGAGTAACCGTTTCCTGAGGCCTCCCCAGCCATGCCTCCTGTACAGCCTACAGAACTATGAGCCAATTAAACACCTCTTTTCTCTATATATTACCCGGTCTCAGGCATTTCTTTACAGCAATGTGAGAACAGACTGGATTCTGGACATACTCTGAAGACAGACCCAACATAATTTCCTGATTTTGATCTGGGCAACTGGAATTAAGTCACTGCCATCAATTGAGATCTGGAAGGCTGTGGTAACAGGTGAAGCTCAGTTCTGTTTTGAACATGCTATTTATGTTTGAGATGTCTGTTACACATATGTGAGGGGAGGTAGAGTAGGAAACTGGAGATATATGAGTTTGGGAGAAAGAACTGGACATACAAGGAAATGTAAGTTACATTAAAACCTGAAACTGGTAAGATCATAACAAAGTAAACAGAGATAAGAGGAGAGGATTTGGGGACACTCCAAAATCAAGAAACAGGTTGAAGAAGCACCAGAGAAAGAGACTGTGGGAGCAAGAGAAAAAAAAAACAAAAGAATGCAGTACCCTAGAAACAAAGTGAGAAAAATGTATCAAGGAGAAAGTCATCACTTGCATCAGTTGCTCCTAATGGGATGATGAGAGAAAAACCAACTACTAGATTCATATGTATGTCAAAGTCAGTACTGACCTTGTCCAAAGCAGTTCTGTTTGGAGTGGTAGTGGGTAAAGTTTCTGATTGCAGACAGCAAGTACAGACAACACTTTGAAATATTTTCTACAAAAGAAAGCAAAGAAATTGAGCAAGGCAAATGGAGAAAGCAGGGTCAAGAGAACTTTTCTCATTTCCTCTGCCTTAAGCAGATGAGAGGAAATGAGGTTTCGTGTAGTGAAGAGCTGGCTATCATCTATGATGATAGCAAGAATGCAGAACACATAGACACAGACGCTGATGGCTGGGTGGATGTGATGGTGGAAGTTTGTGGAAATTCCCTTCTGATGGCTTTAATCAGGAGTAAAGTAGGATACAAAATTATGAGTTGAAAATTAGGAGAAGTGAGGCATCAGAGTAGTGGTACCCAACCTTTTCAGCACCAGGGACCAGTTTTATGGAAGACAATTTTTCTACAGACCAGGGTTAAGGGTGAGGGGATGGTTTTGGGATGATTCACACCCATTACATTTATTGTGTACTTTATTTCTGTTATTATTGCATTGTAATATAATGAAATAATTCTACAACTCACCATAAGGTAGAATTAGTGGGAACCCCTAGCTTGTTTTCCTGCAACTAAACAGTCCCATCTGGGGGTGATGGGAGACAGTGACAGATCATTGGGCATTAGATTCTCACAAGAAGTGCACAACCTACATCCTTCACATGGGCAGTTCACAATAGGGTTGCACTCCTATGAGAATCTAATGCCACTGCTGATCTGACAGGAGGCAAAGCTCAGGCAGTAATGTGAGCCATGGGGAGTGGCTATAAACACAGATGAAGATTCACTTGCCCACTTGCCTGCTGCTCACCTCCTGCTGTGCAGCCCAGTTCCTAACAGGCCGTGAACCGGTACCAGTCTGTGGCACGGAGGTTTGAGAGGAGAGAAATGAATGACATGAATAAAGGTAATACAGTGAGCATTAAGTACCAACTTGAAGTTCAGAAATTCCAAAATATTTCATTTTCCTCTAGCCATATTGTTACTTGGCAGAATGTATAGAATAGGTAGAGAGAACAACAGGGTTGCAGTTTTGCCAAGCAAGTATGACATGAGAGAAGATGAGCAGAGTTGACTGGTTGCTGAAAATCTACTAGATTCCCTCTCATGCAACCCATTACTATCTTGTCACCAAGTCCTGAGAATTCTACTGCTTTAAATATTGCCTTCTTAATCCCTCTTGGCTCTTCTCAGAACCAGTGTCTTCATTTAACCACTGGGACTATTGTAATAGCCTCCTAAACCAGTCTTTTTGCCTCTAAAATGTCCATCCTCTTCCCTGGAGACAGATGTTCTTTCTAAGCAAAACCAATCATGTTTTTCTTCTGCTTAAAATACTTTCACTTTTACAGTCTAAACTCTAAGCTTAGGACATAGAACCCTTTATTACTGCTTAGCTCTCTGGACTTCTTTTACCATTCTCCCACAAGTACTCTGCACTTAGCCACAGGAGCTGCATACGTATGTATCAAGGTAAGTACCACCAACTCTTCTCTAAGTAAGGGTTGAGCTACTGCTCCATTCCCCACCTAGACTGGAAGATCCTTCAGGAGAGGGATCTTGCTTTTTTTGACTTGAAATCTCAGGGCCTGGCAGATGGTAGACCCTCCAAGAATGCTGGTTGAGTGAATAAGTACCTACATGTGACAGAAAGAACCAGAGCATCTCTAAGATATATAGGTATTAATGCACACATTTTGTAAGCCATATTATAAGCACATAAATTACAGAAAGATATTTCATTCATTCATTTCACTCTACAAGCACTTAACAATCTATACTACACACCAGTCAGCATACCTAAATGCTGAATATAATCTGCTTGGGGGAGACAGGTGAGTAAAATGATTACAGTCAGTTTCCACTTCTATAAGTAGCTCTGAAGAAAAGCATTTTTAAAATGTGTTGGCCTGGTGTGGTGTCTCACGCCTGTAATCCCAGCACTTTGGGAGGCTGAGGCAAGAGGACTGCTTGAGCCCAGGAGTTCAAGACAAGCCTGGGGAACATGTTAAGACCTTGTCTTTACAAGAAAACAAAACAAAAAAATAGCCAGGCATGGTGGTGCACACCTGCAGTCCCAGCTGCTCAGGAGGCTGAGGTAGCAGGATCACTTGAGGCTGGCAGCTCAAGGCTGCAGTGAACTAAAATTGGACCACTGCACTGCGGCCCAGGCAACAGAGCAAGACTCTCTACCTAAAAGAAAAAATATTAAAAGTAAATAAAAATAAAACATGTGCTACCAAAATACATACCCAGTATTCCTCTAATTGGTATTGTAATTAGAATGTAGTGTAAATTGTGTAATTTTATCTACGTTTCTCATTACACTAACAGCACTAACTTGCATTTCAGTATATTTTGTCCAGTCTCAGTCTACTTTAACCATTTAGCCTAGAGGAAGACAACCCTCATTGTTACCATAATGTGCACCTGTACTCAAAACTACTATCCAGCTCCCTGTAGCACTAACTTGAAAAATGTGTCACAGGGAATGGAGATTCGGTTTTATGTGTTTAAAAAAAATCATCACTACATTTCCCACTGTGTGGATAGCAGGGGGAAAAGCATGTCCACTTTGAAGGTCCAAGTTTAATAATGGTCAAATGCCAAACACACCGTATTAATATCAGTGAACAAAAGACACAGAGCTTCTCTCATTAGATATCTGAATTAGACAGACAGATAGATTTTATACCTATGTAAAAAATAGACAGTTTATATCTACATAATGTATACCTGTGTCTAGTCTGTTACTCTCTATATATACATACATGCACGTGCGCGCGCACACACACACACACACACATATACATTTACTTGAATTCAACCAGGTGCTTAACACAAACAAATAGAACCATTTTTATACAATTGAAAATGACAGTATATATTTTATATGCTGTATTTCACTGAATAATATATTTATGCATATCTATATACTCTGTCATTATAGGTATACACAAAAATATGTACCATTACTTTATGAATGGTACACAAAAATATGTATCATTACTTTATGGGTGATAAGGAATTTCCAGGGGTAATTCTGACCATATAAGACTTTCACTTCATGTGCTAACTTCAGAACTGACTCTCCCATAAGATACAACTGTATCATATAACAACATTATTAAGAATAATTGTCAAGTTTTTAAGTATGTGCTTGGTTTTTAAAGTCTGCCTAAAATAATTAGTTGTGACCTGGTCATCTTCTCCCTATAAGAAGGATTATTTATATCTGAATTTCAAAATTGGGCTTAACAATAACCTTTAACAAAGAATCAATTTTAGTGTCCAAAATAACAACTGGTAAGATTTTCTGGAATTAGAAAAAAGTATTAGTTACAATTTGATTTTCTATCAAATTATTTCTTATTCCTAGATACTTTGCATTTTAGAGTTCTGCCCCTAATAGTTTATGATTGTTTTAATGGTTGATAATTCAGGTTTTGAAATTAGGTGCTACACATTTGGTTTCAAAATGCTAACAGAAATTCACCTAACAGCAGAATACAGAATTCATCACAAAAGAAAGGTCACACACACATGGCTAGTCACTTCCCTTTGAGCCTGGCATAGTTACTGGATTTGTAATCTGTGATACGATACTATCATTAGAAAATAGAATGGAAATGTGCACATGCAAACAAATAGAGCCAGTTCTCCCTTTCCTATCACTGTAAGCAAACTTCTGAAAGACAAAGTCATTGGATCCATTTAAAAAATAATTAGCACCCATAAATAATAATCATTACTTTTAAAAAACTATCAACTTATCAATTGTATTAACTTTTCTCTTTTTCTCTCAACATTTCAGTGGAGAAACAACATACAGTGTCTGATGTGGTTTGGGTGTTTGTTCCCTCCAAATCTCATGTTGAAATGTGAACCCCAATGTTGGAGGTGGAGTCTAGTGGGAGGTGTTTGGGTCATGGGAGCAGATCCTTTAAGAATGCCTTGGTGCCATTGCCAGGGTAATGAGTGACTTCTTACTCTCTTAATTACCATGAAATCTGATTGCTAAAAAGCCTGGCACCTCATCCTATTAGTATCTCTTGCTCCCTCAGTTGCCATGTGATATGCTGGCTCCTCCTCTGCCTTCCACCATGACCGTGAGCTTCCTGAGGCCTCAGCAGTAGATGCTGGCACTATGCTTCTTCTTGTAGTCTGCAGAACCACGGGCCCAAATAAAACTCTTTCAGAAATACATTGCACAGCCTCAGGTATTCCTTTATAACAGTGCAAAACGGATGAACACAGTGGCCCAAATCTAATTCCTCAGTTAAAAAAAATTTTTTTAAGAGACAGGCTCAAGAACTCCTAGGCTCAAGTGATCCGCCCACCTTAACCTCCCAAGTGGTATTATAGGCGCACACCACCACACTTGGCTCACAGTTAAACATTTAAGGGTGAACATCAAACAGTACTTTAGTACATCTTTATCCTTACAGCTCATCATTCTCAATAATCTTAGTTCTTCCAAATCAGTCACTAATCATTTCATCAAAACTAACTCTGAAACTTTCTTCCTCCAAAAAATATTTTTAGATAAGCTCCATCCCACTACTTAATCCTTTACTTTCATTTCTAATAGATATTCCAGTTATTTAACTGTAATACAGATACTTAATAGAATAAGCAAACCATTACCATCAGTGGCTTATAAATACTTTCCATATCCCTACTTGTAAATTTAATCATTATAATAATATTATGCACGAATTTCACTTTTTAAAGGAAGATCATTTATGCCTATTTAGTAACTGCCCTTTAATTATCACCTTTGAAAAACAGAAAGACATTGAGCAACTTAGAAAATGGTCAAATATAGAAACAAATTATCACCACTAATTTCCAAAGTAAAGACATGTATTCTATGCACACATATTTAATTCTTATTAAACAGTCAAACTTAAGGAACTGACTATAAGCTATGAATAAGTAACAGACTATAAGCTGTGAATAATATGTAAGGATAGTTACAATGTACAAGGACAGCCACTTACAGTAAATCCTTTCATTCTGAACAGCATTCCTTGTCCACCAACTTAGTCATTAGAACAGGACTGCTATTTTTTGGTGAAAAAAATATTTTTAAATATAAATATAGAATATTTACAAAAATTTGTATTTTGTGAAACAAGTATTTCACAAAATATTGTGAAAAGTTAATACAACAAATATTTCTTATATTACAAAGTGAAAATGATGAATATATTCCTCAATTTAAGTAGGAAAATGTCAGTTGCACAATTTGCTTTTCTGGTTTTTCATTGCTTTTACACCTGCTTTTAACCAAAGGAGAGAATACAAATGGTCTAGTTCCTTAGGGGATGGCAGTATTCAATCAATCACAGAGCAAAGGTAAATAAAAAGAAATTATTTTCAGAGACTCTAACAACCATCTGTTCCTCCAGTATCTTATTCTAACCTTGTGTCTTTGCATCAAGGTGAATCACCAGAAAGCTATATACTTGGACCACATCAGCTTAGCCCTTCAAAAGTGAGTTCCACTGATTTGTCGTACCTTAATGTCATGTCAAATGAATTTTTTACAAACAATTTAATTAAGGAAAAAACTGGATTATATTGGCCTTCAGAGTTATATACTTTATAACTGTGGAACACTTTTCACACAATTACACTGATCCTCAATCAGCAATGCAATCTACTGGCATTTTGTTGCTTTTATTCCCTCAACTTTTCTTTATTCTTGTTCCTTCATCTTCATTTGTGTGGTCTCAAATTATTTTAAGGAAGGAATAATATACCTATTTTTCAATAAAGATAATAGTCTTAACAGTCTTACTAATAAATACTTCAGGACTTTCCAAAGTACTGCCAATTTCTCACTTTGAGTTAAATGGTTAAAAAGTTATGTCAACAGAACTGAAACAAAAAGAAACATTTTATTAAACAGGATTTTTAAAATTCCCATTACATGCAAATTATTTAATCACCCTTCATCACAGCATAGCAATGAAATGCAATAATCAAGCACCTCATACTTATTCTATGCCTACATAAATACAGACTGGAAATATACATACATCTAAACTGCAACTGGACATTCAAAAGACAATCCCGTGAAACTCCTAATTTTGTAAATTGGTTTTTCTTCATAGGTAACTCTATACTTTCAAAGCCATAATGTGTTTTAAACCAGATGTCACAATGACAAAATCCATTTCAACATTTTTTATCAATGGAGAAGTAATTATTTTTCAGTAATGTATCATGTAAGAAAGTAATTATGATTCCATATTACCTAATATAGTCCATATTCAAATTCATCCAAATGTACTCAAAATTTATAGCTTTAAAATATATGTGTAAGTTGAGGACTCAATCAAGGTCCTTGAATACGGTCCCACCACCGCTTTTTTTTTTATGATAATGACATTATTTATAAACCCAAAGCAGATGTCTTATGGAATGTACACATTCTGAATTTGTCAGATTCATAGTTTATCATTAGATTTAAGTTAAACAGTTTTGGCAGAAATATTATACAGGTGATACTGTGTGTTTCACTGCAACACTTCAGGAGACACACGTCAGTTTGTCCTATTACAGGTAATGGTAAGTTTGACTACCAGATCTCTCCACTACAAAGGTATATTTTTCTCTTTGCAATTAACAAATAATGGGTGGTGTCATACCTTGAGACCATGTAAATATCCCGTTCACCTACAGCCTTTCACCCAATGGTTTTAATATCCAATGATTGATGATCCTTGCCTGGAGTCAATTATTAGTGCAAATTAGTGACTTTGCAATTTTATATTCTTTCTACATTTTAAGTGTCATTCTTCTGTAAAGAACTTCTTTAAATTTCCCTCTTTTTTCTCTTTGTAATAAAGTGAGTTTTTAAAAAATTTTAAAGTATAATCATGGACTTAAATTCTCTTTCACTTAATGTGTTATAATCCATACCTACATTATTCTTTTAGATGTTCAAATTGTTCTAAGTTTTGACTGTGAGACCCCTTCAAATAGGCTCCTGTGCCTTTTTGACATGGCCCCATCAGTTTTCGTCCACGTTCTTGCTTTCTGACACAAGATGTTCCAGGACCTCTTTGCCCCACATTAAGAAATCAGGAACTTCTCTAAGAAACACTAGTTCCTTTTGGTAGGAAACCATATTTGGAAACCAAAATCTAGTCCCTGGATACAGTAATTCTTACTGGGGCTTCTAGGCCCTTTCCTTGGACTGAGATAGGAAAAAAAATTGTTTTAATCTATGGTTAATATTAATGCCACCAATTCAAAACTAATACCACGGCATACTTTCTAATTTTGTCCCATTCCATATTAATGTCTCCTAAGAATCCTGGTTCCCCCTAATCCAGCAAAATTACTCCTTTGCTCTATCCTATATTACAAACAAAATAATTTCAAGATTACTACACAATATAGTTAAGGATGGGAGTGAGACTTCTAAGTCTGTTTTTATATAGTTGTGACTTTTGAACTATGTAAATATTCATATATTGAAGATTTCACCATCTACTCCTTATGATAATTGTTTTACTGGTCTCTGGTTTCATCCTTCCTGTGCTTCTCTTTTACAAAAATAAACTATTTTCTTTTCTTTTTTGTGGAGAACAGGGTCTCACCATATTGCTAGGTAGGTTTTGAACTCCTGGGTCAAGCTGTCTTCTCACTTCTGCCTTTCGCATTTTTTCGTCCTTAGAATATTTCCCTCCAAGTTTGTACAGTCAGAATAACAGGCCGGGTGCGGTGGCTCACATGTGTAATCCCAGCACTCTGGGAAGCCAAGGCAGGTGGGTCACGAGGTCAAGAGATTGAGACCATCCTGGCCAACATGGTGAAACCCCATCTCTACTAAAATACAAAAATTAGCTGGGCATGGTGGCGCATGCCTGTAGTCCCAGCTACTTTGGAGGCAGAGGCAGAAGAATTGCTTGAACCCAGGAGGTGGAGGTTGCAGTGAGCCGAGATTGTGCCACTGCACTCCAGCCTGGCGCCTGGCAACAGAGTAAGATTCTGTCTCCAAAAAAAAAAAAAAAAAAGCTACTTAAGCCAAGAAGTATATAGAAAAATGCTCACTAACACTGAACATTCAGGAAAAGCAAATCAAAACCACAATAAGATACTTTGTCACCCCAGTTAGTATAGCTACTATCAAAAAGACAAAACAAATGCTGGCAAAAATGCAGAGAAAAGAGAATTCATACACTGATAGTGGGAATGCAAATTAATATAGCCATTATGGAAAATGATACAGAGGTTCCACTAAAAAACTAAAAATAGAACAAAATACTACTGTATGATCTACCAATCTCATTACTAGGGTTATATCCAAAGGAAAGGAAACCAGTATGTCAAAGAGGTGTCTGTGTTCTCATGTTTATTGCAGCATATTTCACAATAGCCAAGAAATGGAATCAACAGATAAATGGATAAAGAAAATGTGGTATATTTACACAATGGAATACCATTCAGCCATTAAAAAGAATAAAATCCTGTTACTTGCAGCAACGTGGAGGAACCTGGAAGGCATTATGTTAAATGAAATAAGAAAGGCCCAGAAAGGTTAATAACACACATTCTTATTCATATGTGTAAGCTCAATAAATTATCTCACAGAAGATGATCAAGACAGTGGTATCTAGAGGCTGGGAAGGGTAGAGGAAAGGAAAGGATAGGGAGAGGCTGGTTAATAGATATAAAATTATCCAAGATAAGAGTTACAAGTAATTTATTGTGTATTTTCAATTAGCTAGAAGAGAGAATTGTGAATGTTCTCAACACAAAGAAATTATAAAATATTTGAGGTAACTGATATGCTAATTACCCTGAATTAATCATTACACAGTATATACATGTATCAAAATATCACTATTTACTACAAAAATATGTACAATTATGTTCAATGTAAAATATTTTTTAAAAAGCAACTTAAAAGGCCAGGTGCCCTGGCTCACACTTGTAATCCCAACACTGTAGGAGGACATAGTGGGTGGATCCCTTCAGTTTAGGAGTCTGAAACCAGCTTGGGCAACATGGCAAAACCCCATCTTTACAAAAACATGCAAAAATTAGCCAGACGTGGTGGCACATGCCTGTAGTCCCAGCTACTTGGGAGGCAGAGGTAGGAGTATTGCTTCAGCTCAGGAGGTTGAGGGTGCCGTGAGCCAAGATCACACCACTGCACTCTAACCTGGGTGACAGAGCAAGATTCTGTCTCAAGAAAATAAATAAATAAATAAAAGCTACTTAGGTTAATTTTTTTGGTGATTATGTTGTGAATCTGTAAGGTTCATTTGTTCTTATTTGTATTCAATTTTAGGGTTTGCTTTTTAACAATCATTTTTCTTTACCTTTTTTGTTTCAATACATGACCAATTTACACAGTTCAAAAGTCACACTATAAAATCAGACTTAGCAAAATCTGACTCCCATCTCTATCTCCTCCACAGTGTCTTCATCCACTCCTTATGATAATTATTTTACTGGTCTCTGCTTTAATCCTTTCTGTGCTTCTCTTTTGCAAAACTAAACTATATATACATAAATACACTTTTCCTTTTTGTGGATAACAAGGTCTCACAATGTTGCCTAGGCTGGTCTTGAACTCCTGGGATCAAGCTGTCTTCTCGCCTGTGTCTAGCTAAGTGTTGAGATTACTGGCATGAGCTGCAGTGCCTGGCCAGACTATATATTTTTAATTTTCTATTCTTTCTTATGAAAAAGGGACCATACTTACTATATGTATACATATTTTATATTTGGAAATCTTTCCATATCAGCACATAAAAATCTTCCTTATTCTTTTTAATATTCTATTCTATTCAGTCTCCTCTGAACAGACATTTAGGTTTTTTTCTGCTATTACTAACAATCCTACAATGAAAAACTTTGGAGATATGTTAGTCTGTATTTGTACAGGTAGTTCATCAGGATAAATTCCCAGAATTTAGACTGGCAAGTCAATGGGTAAGTGCAGGTATAATTTTGATAGATATTACAAAATTCACATAAAGTTATACTATGTCACATTCCAATCTGCAATGTATAAGGGTGCCTGTTTCTTCACAGGCTTGCCAATTAAGCATATTCTGAGCTTTTAACTTTTGCCAATCTGCAAAGTAAAAATGATCTCTATTTTCATTGGCAATTCTATTATCAATGAAATTTGAACATCTTTATATACACTGTCATACATCGTATCTTTTTTTGGTGAACTATCCACATATTTTGTTCATTTAAAAATCATAATTAAAATATTTCTTTCAATGTAAAAAAGACTTAAATAATCCTACAGTGATGGCTTCAAAGTTTGTTTTTAAAAAAGAACATTAAACAATGAAAAAACAATGCATAGATTAACTGAAAAAAATATGAACATCCCTTAAAATTATATGGTCATATTTTATACTGTGTTCCAAACAGTCCACTAAAAAGTGGCTGTTAAATCAAACGAGAAGGATATTAAGAAAAATGTATTCAAGTTACAATTTTATGATACCAATTAGTGTTAAGTGGTTAATCTCATAAACAACCAAGCCACTGAAGAAGGTGAAAGTTTGGGAAACAGACTGTTGAAAGGCATTTTTTGGTAACAGTTTAATTACACCCACCTCGCAAGTACAGGTAATTCTTCGAGGATGAGGGGCTTCCTGTTGTAGCTGATATACTGTGAGAAGGTAGAAACAAAAAGTGTCAATGTCCCTTACATAGAACTTATCAATATATTAGAAATAAAAAACTGGCTATTTTTTATGTTCACAAGATAACCGGTATAACCTTATTTATTACATTGTGTTATGAACACAACAAAGTAAACAAAACTGTATTTAGTGAATGCCCAGGAGCAAGTACAAACAGAAAAATCATAATTCAAACTAGTGTCTTTTTACCTTATAATAAGTCAGTGCTGGATATTTCACTTTGTTCTCTATAATGCGGTCATTTATTTTCCCCAATTCTTTGTGGGGATATTAAAGCATGTCTCTGATATAAACCAATAATGGTTATATATACACATATTTAAAGCACATTATTAGGTGTCAAGCTTAAAACTAAAATCAGGATTTATAGGCTAGATGTAACAAATACACTGTTTTTCTCCCCTATTAATATTGCAAAACTTCTATCTTCAAAGGTAATCTTCCTCTTCCCCTAAAAACAAAAGTTCTGAGCCAAGGTTACCACCGCTTATTCAATTAGGGCAAATACAGCAAAAGAAAGAATTCAGATATTCAGAAAACTTGCCAAAAGAGTGAATACTTTTTAGGGCATCTGAAAATGCATCAGTGAAAATTATACTGATACCATGACTTCCTTCTAGCCTCAGTTCAGGCTTTTTTATTTAAAATGAAAAAAGAATGAATAGGATGTGTAGCTATGTACGTCTAAATTTATCTCTTGGAGAATTTTTTTCTCTATTTCTACATATCTAATCACATATAATTTAATACTATAGTTAAATACTTAAGATATTTTGTCAACATAACATCCAACTACCCAGGAATCTGGGACAGTCAAATAACAGATGACTCAGATTTCAAATGGATATCACTACACAGACTCTACTTCTGACCACATTTATTCATATACATCATGGAAACATATATAGAATAAATAAAATAGACTATACATATACACACACATACATAATTAGGTTGTATATATATATTAATATGTGTATACATACATTCTCTCCCTACACACACACAGAAAATGAACACACACAGATACACATCACACATCACTGTTGTGTACTTCTACGCAAAGGGGATATAGCACTGTGGCTAAGAATTTGAACTCTTGTACCAAACCACCTGGGGTCTGAACACTGGGACTCTGTCACTAGCACTGCATTCAGTGCCCTCATTTTCCTTATTTGCAAACTGGGAGTAACAATAGTTTCTACCTCACAGATTACTGCAAGGATATAAACAACTTATGTAAAAGATGTAAAATAGTCCCTAGCAAACAGTAAATGCTCAATAAAGATTACTTATTATTACACATAGGTGATTGATATTAATATACAAAATTCTTCATCATAATACTTGATTACTAGGATGCATCTTGAGTTCATCACTAAAACATAACATCAGGGTAATGCTTAATTTAAAATGAGCTGAAAAAATACAGCTTTATTGTTTAAAAATCAAATACAAAGTCATTTCATCAGTGATGTTTAAGTTCTACTGATAGAAATGTATTCCTTTACCTTTTTCTCCTGATGGCAAAAATCCCTAAGAGAGGTAATATATTAAAATAGTTTTAGATACCCATATTTCATTGTATTAATAAGAAATATTACTGTGAATATTATTTTATATATTCTGTTACAGAGATGACACAAAAGGAGTTAATTCTGAGATAAAAGGGGGAAGAAAAAGCACTGAGGCCAAATTTGTCTAGCCCTGATAATGAAAGTACATGTGTATCACCCCAAGATGTGTAGCTATGTATGTCTAAATTTATCTTACAGCGCAAATCTCCATCCTCCTTAAAAGCAGCCAAACCATGATTTGTAAGAAAGAATTCTTCAAGAGCCGGGCACAGTGGCTCACGTCTGTAATCCCAGCACTTTGGAAGGCCAAGGTGGGAGGATCGTTTGAGCTCAAGAGTTTGAGACCAGCCTGGGCAAAATGATGAGACCCCGTCTTTAAAAACAGTGAAAAAAAAAAAAAAAGATTCTTCAAGTCCATTCCTCCATATTGGTAACTATAACTATAAGGTAAAAATTCAGTTCACATTTCTACTTTGATAAGTAATTCTCAAAACACTGGTTATCTTCCTTGGTCAAGAAAATGTTCTGGAAAGTGCTGCCATCTATGAAAACCCAATTTTGAGAAATGAATGACAGTCAAGAACATTAAAAGTTAATACAGTAAAATGTCGATTTGGACTCAAAGCACAAATACTCTAGTATCTGGTTATCAGCAGCAACCATACATTAAGATGAGCCACTATGAAAAAAGGGAAACAATATTGTCATATGAGAATTGATCTGGGTTTTAACTTTTGTTTTCATCAGTTTCAAAGGGTATAGTATTTTTTAAAGTCACATATGTTATTTACTTTTCAATTTCTTTCAAATCCTTCTAACTGTCTCAAAGGGTACAGCTCTGTTTCATAAAGAGGAAATTTTAGACAAATGTCTCCTAACTGGCTACCAATGGTTAATCTATTTTTAAGCCTCATTTTTTTAAATTCTTTTTTTTTCTTTGAGACAGTGTCTCACTTTGTCAGCCAGGCTGGAGTGCAATGGCACAAACATGGTTCACTGCAGCCTCAAGCTTCCAAGTTCAAGCAATCCTCATGCCTCAAACCCCAAGTAGCTGGGACTATAGACACACACCACTACGTCCAGATAATTTTTGTATTTTTTGTAGAGACAGGGTTTTACCATCTTGCCCAGGCTGGTCTCAACAGCTGGGACCACAAATGTGCAACACCATGTCCAGCTAATGGTTTTTTTGGTAGAGATGGGATCCCCCTGTATTGCCCAGGCTGGTCTCAAACTCCTGGGCTCAAATGATCCTTCCAACTCAGTCTCCCCGAATTGCTAGGATTACAGGCCTAAGTTACCATGCCTGGCTGCAATTTTTATGTTTTCTCATTGGTTAAAATTTGCACATATTCAAATCTTAGAAGATTAATAACATAATCTTGTAAAAAAATTTCATATGACCAATTTTTAAAAAGGGTTTTTCCACTTGTTTTTAACACAGTTTAATTATAAAATTTCCTTGCCTCAGAAGTTTTTTCATTTGATGGTCAAAAGATTAAAAAAATCTATTTTAATAATTTCCTACACATTTCTACTATTAAAATGATTGTGGGGAGTTCAGGCATTGAAGTCATTAAGGGAATTTATAAAACTCAGTAACAGAATTGTAGTTTCATTAAAGAAAGATTTAGCTGGGTGCAGTGGCTCACACCTGTAATCCCAACACTTGGGAGGCCAAGGAGGCAGGATCACTTGAGGTCAGGAGTTGGAGACCTTGCTGGGTAACACAGTAAGACCTTGTGTCTACAAAATAAAAATTTTAAAAATCAACCAGTGGTCATAGCTACTCAGGAGGTTGAGGTAGGAGGATTACTTGAGCCCAGAGGGTCAAGACTATAGTGTGCCAAGGTTACACCACTGCATGCCAGCCTCGTGGTGTAATCTTGGCACACTATAGCCTATCTCTTTTTTTTAATGTCTTCTTTTTTTTTTGAGATGGAGTTTTGCTCTTGTTGCCCAGGCTGGAGTGCAATAGTGTGATCTTGGCTCACTGCAACCTCCACCTCACAGATACAAGTGATTCACCTGTCTCAGCCTCCCAAGTAGCTCAGATTATAGGCCTATGCCACCATGCCCAGATAATTTTTTTGTATTTAGTAGAGACGAGGTTTCACCATGTTAGTCAGGCTGGTCGCAAAGTCCTGACCTCAGGTGATTTACCAGAGTGCTAGGATTACATAAATGCCATTTTTTAAAACAAATGATAGCTACTGCAAGACATGTGAGATATATGAAGCTACAAAAAATACCAATTGCATATATTACATGTACTAATCAATATTTTTCACTGCGAAAAAAAAAACTCAGTCTGAGGCTTCATAAATGTTCGTACATTAAAAATGTGCAGGGCACAAGTCAGAGTCAGGGAAAACTGAAAAACACAAAATGCAGAGATTTTTTTTTTTTTTTTTTTAAGATGGAGTCTTGCTCTGTAGTCCATGCTGGAGTGCGGTAGTGTGATTTGGCTCACTGCAACCTCCACCTCCTGGGTTCAAGCGATTCCCCTGCCTCAACCTCCTAAATAGCTGGGACTACAGGTGTGTGCTACCATGCCCAGCTAATTGCTGTATTTTTAGTAGAGATGGGTTTCACCATGTTGGCCAGGCTGGTCTCAAACTCCTGTCCTCAGGCAATCCACCTGCCTTGGACTCACAGAGTGCTGGGATTACAGGCATGAGCCACAGCACCCGAGCAGAGCAGAATTTTAAATAGGCTTCCAGCCAATGAAATTATGAGACAAAAGAACATTACTCATTTTTGCACATTCTTATAACTATACTCCCAAGGGGGAAAAAAAGGCACCAGCAGTGTGTGGGGGGGAAGCATTTATGGCAGTATTTTTAGAGATCGTTCATATTTTACTTATAATAAGCCCAAAGTGGAAACCTATTAAAAATAAAACTATCTGTTCTGGGAACATAAGACCAATGAGAATCTGAATCGCTGTTCCTTCAGTCAGCAAATCACAGCAACTTGCAAACATCAAAATTTAGAATAACCCCCAATATTTACAAAGATTTTAATCTATAATTAAAGCACACGTTTCTTAGGCTGCTTATGCAACACGCTTCTTAGGCTGCATAAACAACAAAGAAGAGCTTATACTGCTTTTCTGTAATAATGAATTCTTAAATTTTAAAAAACCATTTTGGTTATATTAGCTCTATTTCTACTCTTAAAGTACAAAATATCCTTTACATGATTAAATAATATTCTCTAGGAAACAAGGAAAGAAAAATAAAAAACTAAAAACCTAGAATTTTTAAAAGAAATATTTATCCTAACAGTTTAAAGAGCAACATGGAATCAAGTATCTCTCTTATATTTTGGAAAATTAATTATTTAAAAGGAAGATTACTTTTTTTGCCTCTTTTCTCTTATTCTTTCCATCAACATAGTCTCCTGAATTATCGTCATTTAAATATTCCTTTCTTCACATAAAGAATCAGGACCTGAAAATAATTAGACTGAATTCTCAGTGTCTCCTTGTATTAGCTTTATTAGCCACTCTTAACAAGTGGTTTCAAGTTTCACTACATGGAATTCATGCAAGCTCAGAGGGATGAAATGCATTCCAGACAGAAAACCATACACTGTACAGACTTTGTGGAAACACCTACTTAACCACAATTACTTCTATGCTATTCCCAAACCTTGCTGTAAATTAATTTTTCAACAATAGGTACAAAATGGAATGAATATTTATATCTAATAATCCCATATTTTTATATTACTTATAAAGCACTGTTACCCACACAATTAAATTTATTTGTAGACTTACAGTAAGATTTCCAAACAGGAGGTCTATATTCATCTGTATCTGAAAGAAAAAACATCAGATTAACATTACTGAATATTTAAATTTTAAATAAGACTTTTTAATAACTAACTCATTTAATATATATTTGTTGAGATCTATTTGTTCTAGGCATTGTGCTAGGCACTAAGGGGCATTCAAGGGTTTTTTTTTTTTAGTCTTGGTCCTTACTTAGTTGGAGTACAATTTTATAAAGATGTTCAAAGAAAGTTACTGTATTTATTCAACTGCTTATCATATAAAAACATCAAGGTTAACTTTTACTGCTGGTACTCATTTCTTACTATCACTGAAGTAATAGCCAATAAAGACTTTGTTTCTTTGGGTTTAATGATTATTTCACTGAAAGATCCCTAAAATTATTGAATTTTTCTTTTTCAAACTGACCAGATTAATAATTTTAATCACCCTAAAAGTTAACTATTTCTATTATTTTCCCCCACTACATTTGGTGGATTCCAATGTACTTGGTTTTACTAATATGAAGAGAGAAGAACAGCAAGGTTCAGATCTCAGTCCTCACACATCCTGGACAATCAAAACCAGGAAATGAGAAACACTTCAACGGAAGAGAGTGTATCTAGGGAACCACAATGAACATGAGGTGAACATCTGCTCTTCAAGTCCATTTCCCCTCACGCTGCCCGAATGCAGATGTAGGAGACAGTATAAATAGGAAGTAGAAAGAGATGGAAATATAAACACATGAGGGAAGAAGAGTAATCAGAGAAAGGAGAAGGAGCCAGTGTGGTCTGGCTCCTCATCAGTAAAGTATAGCTGGGGACTAATTTTGCCAGCCAAAAATCTCTGCCTGCAAGACTATACAGCCAAGCCCGCAGAAACATTTTTTTGGTGTACAAAGGTATGGCCAGTCATATCACTTGGCTCTGTGCTGGCAACCAATATGAACCCATTAGGCAATCTGATCCTAAAATCTTGATCTGCAAGGAGACAAGAAAAATCCCTGGAAAGTTTATTGAAGAGACTAAACAAGTAGCTCAGGTAAAATGGTCCTAGACATAAGACGTTCGGTCTCCAATCTGCAACCTTTAAACTGCAATCTCACACTTGGTTTATGATGTGTTATCATAAACCACACAAATACTTTGAGATAAAGGGTTACAGCAAGATCACTAATAATGGGCATAAGAACATAAAATGAAAATTTTAAATTATATGGAAATTGCTTAGCAGCCTGTAGGAGTGTTCAAACATGTCTTCTTCAAGAGAAATAAATAAAAGACATCAAAATTGGTAAGGAGGAAGTCAAACTGTCACTGTTTGTTGATGACATGATCGCATACCTAGAAAACATTAAAGACGCATCCAAAGAGCTCCTAGAACTGGTAAATGAATTCAGCAAAGTTTCCAAAGTTAATGTACACAAATCAGTAGCTCTGCTATACACCAACCGTAATTAAGCTGAGAATCAAGTCAAGAACTAAATCTTTTACAATAGCTGCAACAACAACAAAACTTAGGAATACACATAACCAAGGAGGTGAAAGACCTCTACAAGGAAACCTGCAAAACACTACTGAAAGAAATCACAGGTGACACAAACAAATGGCAACACATTCCATGTTCATGGATGGGTATAATTAATATTGTGAAAATGACTACTGTCAAAAGCAATCTACAAAATCAATGCAACTCCCATCAAAATATCATCATCATTCTTCACAGGACTAGAAAACACAACCCTAAAATTCACATAGAACCAAAAAAGAGCCTGCACAGCCAAAGCAAGACTATGCAAAAAGAACAAACCTGGAGGCATTACATTACCCAACTTCAACTATACTATAAGGCCATAATCACCAAAACAGCATGGTACTGGTATAAAAATAGGGATATAGACCAGTGAAACAGAATAGAGAAGCCAGAAATAAAGCCAAATATTTACAGCCAACTGACCTTTGACAAAGCAAACAAGAACATTAAGTGGGGAAAGGATACCCTATTCAACAAATGGTGCTAGGATAATTGGCAAGCCACATGTAGAAGAATAAAACTGGATCCTCATTTCTCACCCTATGTTAAAATCAACTCAAGATGGATCAAAGACTTAAATCTAAGACCTGAAGACGATGTAAGTCAGGAACTCAAATCTACATAAAGGAAGAAGAGTATCAGAGAAGGAATAAATTATAGTAAAACGAAAAAACAAAAGCACACACACAAATTTGTCTGCTTCAAGAATGAATAACAGGCTGGGTGTGGTGTCCCATGCCTATAATCCCAGCACTTTGGGAGGCCAAGGTGGGTGGATCACCTGAGGTCAGGAGTTTGAGACTAGCCTGGCCAACATGACAAAACCCCATCTCTAATAAAAATATAAACATTAGCTGGTCATGGTGGCAGGTGCCTGTAATCCCAATTACTCAGGAGGCTGAAGCAGGGAGAATTGCTTGAACCCAGGGGGCGGACACTGCAATGAGCTGAGATCACACCACTGCACTCCAGCCTGGGTGACAAAGTGAGACTCTGTCTCAAAAAAACTAAAAGAATGAATTACAGATTATATGAATAAATGAATAATGAATGAAGTAAGGCAGCAAATACAATCATTTCTCATTATTCACAGTAGTTATATGTCATGAAGTTACCTCAAACCCTGAATTTAGCAGCAAATACTGAACCACTGCTCCTAGGGGCAACACAGGGTTAGGTTGCTGTGTGCCTCTGGTCACAAAATTTTCATCAATCACTAAATAAATAACCTTGTTTTACATGCATATCTCTTTAAAGACACCTCATTTAGTATATACTGTTGATTCATTAACACTGAACTCACAACAGCACTGTAACTCATGCATGTATGAAGCTTATCTAACATGTGTATTCCCCTGAAGATACAGTCTTCTTGCTTAGAAACACTGTCTAGCCAGCACTTCAGCACTAGGCTTGAGGACCATTTTAAATGGCAAAATCACTAACAACAATAACAAAAAAAGCCCCACAAAAATGTAAACTAGTGTGGTCCTTGAAAGACCACAAAAAGAGGACTTGTTCACAGCATAAGAGCTGAAGCAAGGTGGAGTACTGCCTTGCTCGACCACAACTGGGAACAGGCAGGTCATACAGCTCAAATTTTTTACTGCTCTGTGATTATTTGCAAGTGACCACAAAAATGCCACAATGATTTATTTTAGGGTTACAAGTAAATGTTAGAAAGGGGGCAAATTTGCAAGTATGGAATCCATGAATAATAAAAATAGACTGTAAATAATAAGCAATTATTTAGGAAAACAGCTTGCTCAGGTGAACCTACCCCGTGATGATAAAAAGTTAGCATAAAACACAACCTTAATGCAGTGATAGATACATACATATTTCCTCTGCTACTGGGGGTGTGTGTGTGTGTGTGTGTGTGTGTGAGTGTTGGGGGGTTAATTATATTGAAGTTTGTCTTAATAAGTGAACCATAATTAATTCAATTATATTTTTAATACTAGAAAAAAATCTACCTGTAAGCATTCAAGTCATGTTATTTCCTTGATATTTTTCTATTATAATTCAGTCCTAAAGAGTATGATGTGGAGTGAGTTTCCAGTTTATAACAGGCTACCCATATTCCATGTGTGTCTCCGCTTCCTTGTGGGGCTCCAAACCATAGAAGCAGTGACCAGGCATCTCTTGATCCATGATGGGGGGGCTAGGAAGGGAGGAAGCACTCAACCAGACTGGGACCCTATGTAGTAAATAATTTAATTTGTCTCAGAAGAGGTCCGGACTTTGTCTTCAACTCCTGGAGATAATCTTTGTTTGCCTGGGGCTAGCCAGAGAGTAACCTGGAGCTTTGGGTCACTGGTATCAGCTAAGGAACCACATGGACAGTCAATCAACCATGCTTAGGCAATAAAGCCCCAATGAAAACTCCGAACACTGATGCCGGGACAGCTTCTCTGGTTGGAAATATCCCACGTGGATCATCAAACATAAATGCAAGAAGAAAACAGGGACATACTTGTAATCCCAGCTACTCTGGAGGCTGAGGCAGGAAGACTGCTTAAGCCCAGGAGTTCAAGAGCAGCCTTGAACTTGGGCACCAAGGAAAGAAGGAAGGAAAAGGAAGGGATGGAGGGAGGAAGGAAGGACAGGAGGAGAGAAGGGAGGCAGGGACGGAGGGTTGTCATGTGTCTTGACTCCAAGAAGAGAGGACAATGGAAGTTCTGTGTTTTGTAATTCTCTTGGAACCTGTCCTATGTGCTTCTTTCCCTGGCTGATTTTAATACATATCCTTTCCCAGTAATAATCATGACTGTAAGTACAGTAATGTTTAGTGAGTTCTGCTGAGTCCTACTAGTGAATTTTAGCCCATGAACATGGTTGGGGAACTCCCCCAACCCAACTTGCAGAGGGAAGTCTTGGAGTCTTGGTAGGTGGGCCTAACTCCTCATGGACTTTGTGCAAAGTTGCACCCACGAGCAACGAGAGTGTCCCGGAGATCATTCTGACTTTGGAGAAGGTGGTAGAGAAAGGCTAATTCTCAAAGTCCTTACTCAGAGCTGTGTACTCAGTGCTAGGTGGGGCTTTCTTAGGGAACATCAACCTTTACTTGCTGAGTGACTTTAGAAAATTTACTACCTCTCTGCATAATAATCTATTTATTTATGAAATAGAATAACAATATCATCTAAAATGGGAATAGTAATATAGGTTTGTTGTTGAGAATTAAATTAGGTATCATCTATAAAGCACCTTGTACTTAGGAGACCTTCAGTAAACAAGTACCTTCTCCTGCCTTCACCAAAAGCGATTTTGAAAACACAGTATTACCATATTAGCCTCAAGCTAAATCATTAACAGCCATGTATTCCCTTCCTACTATTGTGAATGATTTCAGCCATGTATTCCATTCTTACTCTTTTGGTCTTCTGTGTACACCTGCTCTGTTATAGACGACATTATTCAAGATGCTACAGATCACAATCATATGTCCAAACAAATTTAGTGTCTGGCAAAAAAAAACAAGAAATATTAGGGAAAAGGTTTGAGTTTCTTTTAATATTAAAACAATTCTAATTAACGACATTTATGAGCACTGTTTGCTGGTGGAAGAATAAACTGGTGTAACCTCTTTGGAGAGCAATTAGCTAAATATACCATAAGCTTAACTGTGTAACGGTATCTGTTAAGGCAGAGATTAGATGAGATGTTCTTTGAAGGAGAACACTTAAAAATTATAACAGCCTTTCTTATGTTTGGGGGTAGAGACCTTAGATTGCTGGTGTGTATCCTTCTGCTGAGAGAAAAGTGGCTTGAATGTTCCTTTAGTTGACCAGTGGGTTGGTAGGTACCACTGTCCTTAGGACTCAGGGGCAGAGAGGACACTGGAAGGAGAAAGCTGAATGGCTTAGGACAAAGTGCCTCCGTCTCTTGATATGCAGAATTAGTTGCTAAAAGAAGGAAGACCAATTTTCTAGGACCCTAAATCTTTCTGGAAAGTAAGAAATATTACCCCAATCTTTGATTCCTGAGATTCAAGATTAAAGAATTCTGTCACAAAAGACACTCATAGCTCAAGCCAAGTCCCAATGGCAAGAAGAGGCAGAGACATTCCTGACATAAAATGGCCTTGAAGAAGGAATAATTGAAACTGGTGATATAAGGTCACACAAAAAGCTTCTGCGTTCATCAGGAAGGACAGATTCTGGCACAGCCTAAGGTGGATGTTGGAAGTCTCTGACTCCCTGGTACACTAAATCCTGGAGTAAAAGAGAATGAACTTTGAAAAAACTACAATCTTGACCTTCAACTGGGGTGACTGCTGTGACCTGGGCCATGGTCTGACCAGAAACGGGATCCTAGTGGCAGTTCAAGCAACTATTGCCAAACATTGTAGGGCTGGTCTTAAATGCTGACAGAAAATGATGACAGGAAGGAAGAGCGATGGTGTAGTCAGTTCTCTTTCTGGCATTTGGAGGAGGATGGGACAACTCTGGAACTGGGAAAGCCTCCTGGGACTCAAACTTGGAGGCAGAGACTATCTAAAAAGGAAGATACTGAATTTCCTGCTGATTAATAGAAAAAAATATGAGAGTATATTTGGCCCCTGAATTTATGTAACAGGCCATGCCAGTTCCCTCTGCATACCTTTTGACCCAACAGTTCTATTTCTAAAAATTTACTGTAAAATAATTAAGGATGTTAGAAAAATATTAATACAGAAGAATATCACCACAATATTGCTTTTAAGACTAAAAAACTTGTACTCAACCTAAATGATCAACAACTGAAAACTGGCTTAATCATTTATGATGAAGTATGATTAAGTATTCCAGTTTGAAGACACCTAGACTACATGAAAAGGACTTTACCTTTTAATCTCTTAGAAAGTCTGTTCTCTGTTACCTAAAATATTTTAAATCTTATAAACCAGTGGCTGTCCATCTTTTGGGTCTCAGAAATCTGGATTCTAAAGAGCTTTTAATATGTATTGATATTAGCCCTATTAGAAATTAAAACATAGTTGGGCGTAGTGGTTCATGCCTGTAATGCCAGCATTTTGGGAGGCTGACGCAGGAGGATCACTTGAGTACAGGAGTTTGAGACCAGCCTGGGCAACAAGTGAGACTTTGTCTCTACCAAAAAAAAAAAAAAAAAAAAAAAAAAATTCACCTCTTTGGTGAATGACTGTGGTCCCAACTACATGGGAAACTAGGGTGGAAGGATCACTTGAGCCCAGGTATTGGAGGCTACAGTGAGCTGTGTTTGTGCCACTGCACACCACCCTAGGTGACAATGAGAGAAGAAGGCGAGGGAGGGAAGGAGTGAGTGAGTGAGGGAGGGAGGGAGGGAGGAAGGAACTTGAATCATATTTTTTGTTAATTCAATTAAAATAATAAGCCTATTACATATTAACATTTTTATGAAAAATAACTATATTTTTCAGAACAAAAAAAATGGTGTTACATTCTGCAAATCTCTTTAATGTCTAGCCTAATACAAGACAGCTGGATTCTCATATCTGCATCTGTTGTTGTATCATATGCCATGTAGCTTCTAGAAGATTCAACTAGAGACCTGCAAGAGAATGAGAGTGATTAAAATAAAATAATGTCTCAGTATTATTATAAAAATAGTCTTGACTTTGTGGAAATTCCCTCAGGAGTCACTGGACCATACTTTGAGAATGAATGTTTTAAACTGTAATTTTCTTGGCATATCTAGGATATGGGATAAAATGGAGTAATAAAGATTTCATCTAATAGAAGAAATACAAAAATTAAGAAGGGAAAAGAGAGAAAATCATGTTATTTTGGCAGAGAACAGCAGCTTGTTCAAAGGAAGTTTTCCAAGGCTAATATGCTGAAAATGTTTGTGATTGCCTTCAGCTGAAGGTCTTAAGAGCTCACAACACCTCTTTTTGATTCTATCAGAAAATCCACCCAGACCCAGCATCTGAACGTGTCAAACTTCATCAGTAGAATATGACTGAGAATGAGAAGCAGATAACCTATGACTCAAGAACAGCTGCTTAAAATATCTTTATCATGGCATGGCTGGGCGCAGTGGCTCATGCCTGTAATCCCAGCACTTTGGGAGGCCCAGGAGGGCAGATCACCTAAGGTCAGGAGTTGGAGACCAGCCTGGCCAACATGGTGAAACCCTATCTCTACTAAAAATACAAAAATTAGGCATGGTGGCATGCACCTATAATCCCAGCTACTTCGGAGGTGGAGGCAAGAGAATCACTTGAACCAAGGAGGCAGAAGTTGCAGTGAGCCAAGATCATGCTACTGCACTCCAACCTGGGCAACACAGTGAGACTCTGTCTCAAAATAATAATAATTATTATTATCAATATATACATCCTTATCATGATATGTAGGACTATTTAAATTAAGTATATACCCAATTAAATCTATTAAAAGGTTTTCTTCATTGCCATGAAGTATCAGTAATACTTTTTGTATCTAACATAAAGATAATTTTATAAAAATTTCAGTTATGTTGGCATACAGAAATGTTAAAATAATCAGAAAGTTTCACTCATTCAAAAATTATGCATGAAACGCCTTCTAAAGGTGAAGCAGTTACAAGGCAGGTCCAGATATAGTTTGTGCCTTCAATGGCAGTAACAAAAATATGATGGATGTTATTTACATACAAGGTAATAAAATAAGAGTAATGCAAGTTTTACAAACCATTGTCTTGTCTAAATGCCTGGCAATAATAGGTCTAATAATAATAATTATTATTATTATCTAATAATAAAAATAGTAAATATTTGCTGAACTGATGAATGAATGGAAGGAAGGAAGGAATCACTTTTAGCCAGTGTCTAGAAACACATACCAGAAGAGGTATTATCTGACAAGCCCTTAAAGGATAGATGGTTTTTAAAATAAAGGGGCTGTGAATAACAGGCAAAAGGACACTAAACAGAGGAGAACACGGTGAATAAGGGGGCAGAAACAAGAAAGTTCATTAAGTGTTTGAGGAAGTACAAATAATGCAGAGTGGCTGAAATAAAGACATAGTGAGGAAAGTCTGTGACTCAGGCCCTGGAGGGAACCTGGGCTGAGATCTCAGGAGGCATCCATAAATAACGCACTATGAGTTTTTCTCTGCTTTGTATGTTCTTCCAATTAAATACCCAGCTACTAGAGGACAGAGGAATGCTGTAGTCAGGTCCAGCTCACTTTTCAAGAGTCGGAGAAAGCAAGCCAGGCAGCAGGAAGGCGAAAGGCAAAAGACAACAAGCGCAACTCGTGGAGCAGACTTAACAAGAACACAAAGTAATGAACTCAAAATCACAGGTGGCAGCAAGGCCTGGGGAAGTGGAGAGACAGCTTCATGTCTAAGCTAGGTTCTGTGTGAGACATTTTCCTTGAGACCTGATGTAAAAACATAAATTCCTGAAAATGAAAGAAAAAGATGACATCAAAATAAGCCTAAGTTAATTCGTATGTATAGCACAACCTTGTAAGTGAATTTTTCAGTTTTTAATAAATGAAGAAAAAATATGCCTGTGTATATGTATGTGTACATATCAGGGGAGAGAGGGGATGAAAGAAGTTCTTTCTGTTATTCTTCCTACACTAGAAGAATAACAGTAGTGATATCCAGATCAGCCTTTCTCCTCATCTAAAGCAAGCTTGGATAATGTTTCAAGTGACTGTTTTCTCAGTTCTCCCAAGTATGGGAGAGAGGAAGTATGTGCTTTCTCGAAGCACAGGAGAGAGGTTACCTTATTACATGTACTGGATGCCCTGTGGTCTCAGGATATTATTCTCTCCCAGAACCCGGAGGAGAAAGGCCTCTCTATTATACAACGAATATATTACATTTGTACTAACAGAGAACTATTCAAAACTAAAAAGTATAAGTAAACTATCTGTAAGATGAAGAAAACATGGAAACTGAATCAGACAGAGAAAAGTCCTCTTTAATAAACTCCACAGGAGGTTCTAATTGTTTTAGGTGGGCTCTTGAATTGCATGTACTACCAGAGAAATCCCAGTCTCAGAGGCTTAGAAATCAACTACAGCTTTGTGGCAAACTTATGCATAATAAAGCACCACATTCTTCTAAAGTCTTTAAATTCCCCCTCAAAATCCCTGTGGAGGTCTTCATTTACCTCTTCTCCCTGTTCTAACTAAATTTGCTGAATGTCAAGCATTTGTTATAGGGAATAAAAAACAGTTTCTTAATTAAATGTTCTTTCATTTTTGGTTAACTGTTAGAATTGCAGTCAAGAAAACCTTATCTAAACTTATTTTTATATATTCTATCATGTTTTTGAAAAGAGATTCCAATTTTTCTTTTCTAAACTCAAAGGTATAGATTTTAAGCAAGATTTAGTGTTAAACTCATTTTTGCCATAATCTTTTGTGCTTTTTCTCTAAATATTAGTATTTTCAGGACACTCATTTTTCTTTAAATAATAAAAATTTCAATATATTTATCTGAGCCTTTAGGCAATGATTTTTAAAACCCCTAGTTAAATCAGTCTTTGATATAATTTATATAACATTATGGTGATATAGGAGGTACTCAAAAGTATTCATTTACTGACTGACAGAATTAAATTTACTTATAAATAGCCAAATGTCCTGGTTTCTTGGATTAATTTATAACATTTTATGACTGAATACAACTTCATGTTCTCTCCAATTAGATCCTACTTACATCCACTACATCTGTAGAAGTTGTTAAAAATGACCTCTGAAAACAAAAATTATTTTTCTTTTTATTATATATTATTTTTGTATCATTATATAATCTATATCTTATGCATTCTTTGGTTTAGGATAACATTCCTCTGATGAAGTTTAAACCTGCTTAACATTTTACTTTTAAAGTTAAACACTTCATTCTAGAACAGACTGGAGCATTACATTTAAGCTGTTTATCGTTTTAGGCTTAAACTAAAGGCTTTTACAACTTTTAAACAATATAATGAATTCTCAAAAAAAAAAAAGACTACATTGCATTTTAAATGAGAGTTAGACAAATGACCCATAAACACTCAAAAATTGTGATTAGGTTTTAAAGCAGATTAGGTTTTGAATTGCCTTTGGTTTGAAAATTAACAATTTTGAATTGTATAAAAAGAATGACATTTACTGACAAGAAAAAAGATCATTTCTTCCTTTCGAATGAAGAGTCACCTTTCCACCAACTGGTGAGATTTCCTGTACTGCTTAAATCCAAAAATGCAAGGCAGTAATAATTAATCCCCACCTGTTGCTGTTCTGTCTCTGTGCAAAATTTAGACACACCAAAATAATGACATGCTTAAACTCTTATTTTACTGTAAACTGATTTTTAAAAGAACAAGGGCATAAACAATAAACACCAAACAAATAAGTACTATAGTTAATATGTGAGTCACAGAGAAAACATCCACACTCTTTAATAAAAGAAGTTTCTTAGGAAACAAAAATTCACTGTAAAAATGAAAAGGCTCCTAATAACATATACAATTCTAAACCAATGAGGAACAAAAATGAGCCCTGCTAGGTTTCTAGGTATTTCACATCCTGACTAAATTTCTTTCCTAGAAGATTCCTCAAAACGTGGAAAGAAGGCATTACAACTAAGATAATTAAAATTCACCCTGCAAAGTCATGGCCAAATCAGGTCAGTTAAATTCACCCTTAGAAGCAACAAAGTCATTTAAAACTGTTCCAAGTTGAAAACGGATGTGTCATGATTCAACTCAGAGAGAAATAAACTATTTTTAAAACCAAAGACAATTATTTTTAATTCTTCAGAGAATAGTGACCCAGAACTGTTAATACAAAACACACATACACACTCTCTCTCTCTTCTGAAACTGTGCAACTACAGTGCTCACATGTAACTTCATCAAAGATCTCCAGAAAAAAATATTTTGCAAATGGAGTGCTCAATTCTTCACCATGGACCCACAGCCTAGGCAAACAAAGCCTCCTAAATGAAATGTGAAGCAAACTTGGAAATCTCTCCTACTTAAAACTAAAGCTTGGTCTTTAATAAAAGACCTAAGCAAAGTTTCCTCTAATCAGCTTGGCAGACTAGCAAACAGATTACACAAAGTCCTTCTTCTGCTTACTCAAATCTTTCACTATCTTGCAAACAAAAAGCTATACACAGGAAATGGGTCATTTAATTCAATTGGAAGGTAAAGCATGTCATTCTCCAACCTACTAATTCTTCTTCTAGACAAGTCAAATCTGATGTTTTCTCCTTAAAGAAGAGAACTTTCAATAATGTTTCTCCTAACATGTCGGCATATTTACAGAAAGTCCTCAGACAGTCCTATTTACCCACAGGATTTGCAAAAGGGAGCTTCAAGATGACGTTTAAATCTTGTCAATCCTCTCAATAACATCTCAACATTCCCAACTGGCTCCCATTTGGATTTTGTTGGGTACGTTTCAAAAATTAACCTTTAAGAACACAATACATTTCCTGAAACCCTCTGCCCCAGAAAATAGAGTACACAAAACTCAACAATGACAATAAAGTAGATCCTTCTACTTCTCTGCATCTCATATCTAAAATTAAAATGCAGCTGGGTGCAGGGACTCACACCTGTAATCCCAGCACTTTGGGAGGCCGACGCCGGGATCACTTGAGCCCAAGAGTTTAAAACCAGCCTGGGCAATGTGGCAAAACCCTGTCTCTACAAAAAGTACAAAAATTAGTCAGCTGTAGTGGCAAGCATCTGTAGTCCCAGGTACTGGGGTAGGGGCAGGGGTGGTGTGCAGGGGGACTGCTTGACCAGGAAGGTCAAGACTGCAGTGAGCCAAAATCACATCATTGTACTCTAGCCTGGGCAACTAAGTGAGATCCTGTCTAAAAAATTAAATTAAATTAAAATGCAATGAATTATTTTGTATGAAGTCCTTATAATTCATCCTTAAAAGAATATACTATGTTATGTTTTAACACAATAAAACGTTTGATGAACATTTTTTCCAATGTTCATGTTCCAATGTTTCCATTTTTTCAGTCCAACAACTTAGACTTTTAACCATTCATAGCACTTGAAGTTCCAGATATTAAATAATGTAACCATACGAACACACTTTGCAGAATTCTTACTTTTTATAATTACAAGTTCTGGAAAATAATCAACTATACTTTAGTGGAGATTTTGTCAGTTATTTTTCCAACTATAATTCAATCTTCTCAGATACCCTCAACTACTTCAGCAGATCCAGTATATAAGCTTCTTAATCTTTTCTCAAAAGAAAAATTGCAAACAATGTTTTTCTCCTTGTTATTATTCATCCTTTGGCACAAATTATTCCTCACCCATGCTTTTCACATACTCCAACACAGTTTTGTAGCACTGACCTACTTGGATTCTTGCCTTTGGAACAGGAATTGATCATGATATTCCCTGGCCTAGGAGTATTTAAAGTAGTGTGTTTATTAGAATGTACATTATTCTGCAATGCAGATTCATAGGATTTTCCAGTGATGAGAGACAAAATGTCATTTTGCCAGCAAACACTGAAATAGCAACCCTTCAAAGTCTTCCTTACATCCGTGTTTTCAAGCTTTATCAAAAGGACAGTTGCTCAGAAAATAAGAAAAACTAACGCTTAAATGAAACTACTGGGAAAAGAGAGATAAGGCTCCCATTACTAATATTCACATCAGAGGCAACTGAGATGGGAAAAGATCACAGCATTCCTCATCTTACTTTGATCATTTCCAAATGCATTTCTTTTAAACTGGATGCCTCTGGGAAAACCACTCAGTCACTAAGAAACAAAAAAAGTAGATTCTGAGGAACACAGAGAGGTTTGCCTTAGATTATAAACTATAGAGCCAAATGTGGAATAAGGCAGTTCACAACTGTAAGGAAGAAAGCAAAATCAGACATGGAAGTAATACTGTGGCAACCACAAATGAGCAGAGTTGGATAATTCTAAAGCATGTTAACTATCCCAAAGTATAGTAAAACGCTTGGCATCTTTTAATTAACTATGCTTTTATGGCGTACACAACAGAATAGCCTGCCAAGATGCAAAAACTCTTTAGAAATGAGAACCTGTGTTCCAAATTGATAGGTACTTGTTTTTCTTCCTGAGAGCACAACCAGGACATGAAAGATCTGGAGCTGTGCTGTCTCTTGCTAACACATACATACAACAAGGCCTAAAATGAAAGTGTAATGAACTGATTAAGAAGTTTCAGCAGTGTAAGGATATGAGCAACTAACAAGTGTAATACCAACAAAGGTCCGTATTTTCTCAATTATAAAATCCAAATGCTTTAAAAAGTGAAATTATTTTTATAACACATTAGGCAGCAAATCCTGGTCTGATCTGAACATCAAAGTATTTTAATAACTCTTTAAAACTGATTCGGTGGCAAAAACCTCACCTAGTCAATGTGACAATATTTAGTCTTTATCTCATTGAGTGTGACCATTTATTTCATTTCAGAAATACTAATGTGTGATTACAGAGTAATGACTCAGACATTGCTGTATTATAAAATATACTGTATATATGTAAAATATACTACCTTTCTAAAGTCTGAAAAATCCTGCATTCCATCACAAATCTGGTCCCAAGGGTTTTGGACAAGGGATGACAGACCTGTTACTGTTATTAATATTTATATCTGATCATGTTAAAATTAAGTCAGAACATGCCACTCTTCTGCTGCGTTCCCTCCAATGGCTTCCTGTGTCACTCAGAATGAAAGCCAAACTCTTTACAACTGCCTACAAAGACTGCTATTTAAAGAGGACTATAACACTGGCATCATCTGGTAACCTGGAAATGCAGAAGTGCAGAACCCAACTCCCAACTACAAATCAGAGTCTGCATTTTCACACGACCAAGTGATATGCACGCACACCAATTTTTCAGTAACACTAGCCTACAAGACCCTGGGTGATCTGTCCCCACTAAGACCCTGAGTCCATCTATTTCTTTTCCTCTCACTCACTCTTCTCCGGCCTCTTTGTTCCCCTGCCATTCATCAGACATATAAGACAAACTTCCACCCAGCTGTTTCTTCAGTCTGGAATGCTCCTGCCCAGATGTCTCTATAGTTTGCTCTGTCACCTGCTTCCGTTCTTTAGTGAAGCCTTCCCTGCCATTTAAAAAGTTCAAAACTCCCTGACACTTCACAGTCTCCTTTTTTCCTACTTAGTACTTATTACTATCTAAAATACTATCAATTTTATATTGTTTGTCTCTCTATACCAGAAGGTAAGCTCAATGAGGGCAGGATTCTTTTGTCATCTGTTGTTCACACTGCTGTGTTCTTATTGCCTAGGACGGTAATTCTCAGTGTGGTCTGTAAACACTTGTGGGTCACTGAGACCCTTTCAGGAGAGGTCTACAAAACCTAAACTGTTTTATTAGCAATCCTAAGAAGGATTTTGCCTTTTTCACTACATTGACATTTGTACTGGTGGCACAAAAACTATCTTGGGTAAAACAAAGCAGAAGCAACGAGGCTGTGATTGTATTCTTCACCAGTACACACTCCTGGTAAAAAGAAAAATTGTTTAACCTAGGAATGCCCTTGATGAAGTGGTTTTAAAGTACTAGTTTTGTTAAATCTTGATCCTTAAGTAGACATCTTTTGGACATTCTGTTAAAAAAGTGAGAAGTGTGCATAAAGCACATCTGTTGTATACCAAGTATGATGGCTGTCTTCAAGAAAAGCACATCCGCGATCATTAGGGCTGTGAGCTGAACTAGCTCCATTTCCATAATGGCCATTTCACTTGAAAGAATGACTCACGAGCTGTGACTAACCAGACTTGGGTATTTAATAGGTATTTTCTTAAGAATAAGCAAAGTGAGCTTGCAACTCCAACAAAAATAACTAATAGTGTTTACTGTCAGTCACAAAAATGCAAGCTTTCAAGTGAAAATAAGATTTTGAGGAAACTTGTATCCACTACTACGACCTTGATACTTTGTTAATATTTAAAGACTTTTCCCATGAGATCAATGGTGATATTAAAGAACATGATTCTAAAACACATTGCATGATGAAATGTGTTAACATTCACAAGATTTACATAAGTGAATGAACTAATGTTTTTGAAATGACAAACGTATAATGTATCATGCATGGGTAAAATATCTAGTCAAATACAAGATAGACCAGTGGATTTTAATGTAGCAGAGTAAAAATGTCATTGATACGGTTTCAAGTCTATGCTGCAATTGACCTTTAAGAAACTACCACTTGTCAAGTTTTAGTGTAGTATCAAAGAAAAATATCCATAACTATTTGAAAAGATTATTAAAACACTTCCCTTTTTTCCAGCTACATATCTGTATAAGCCCAGATTCTCTTTATATATCCCAAACAAAACAATATTTTCAAAAGATGACTACACTGCAGATAGAGAATCTAGTTCTCTAAGTCAGACATTAAAGAGTTTATACAAATGTAAAATAATGACTTCTCTTATTACATTTAAAAATATAGTCAATTTTCATAAAATGTGTTATTTATGTTTACATGTAATGAGCTTACGCTTTTTTAATTAATAATTTTTAAAAACGTCTCAATTTTAATCTCAAATAGCAACACATATAACCCACATAACAAATGCACCTAGAATTCTCAGTGAAGTCGAAGATTACAAATGCGTACTGATTTGAAAACCGGAGAGAGATCCAAGATGGCCAATTAGCAACAGCTCAGGATTGTAGCTCCCAGTGAAAGCACAGAAAGTGAGTGGACTCCACAATTTCGGACGAATTTCTGTTGCCCACAAACTGGGAGCTACCCAGCGGAGGAGCCACACTGGTCACCAGCGCGACTCTTTTGGCCGGCGCAGCTGTTTTGCCAGCGCCCCGGTGTGGCATGGCGCTTCTCAGTGCGGAGTATACGGGACTGGGTGCCCTTTGAGTTGGGCTTAGCTGGTCCCATCCCCACAAGGAGAACAGCAATTGGAAGCGCTGAGGATTGAGAGTTTCACAGTAAGCACAGCTGAACCTGGGAAGGCCTAGCTCTGTGGGGAAAGGGCGTCCGCTGAAGGGAAACTAAGAAACAGAAAAAACTTCATCACCAACAAGCCGGACGTTCACTCAGACCCAATCTGAAAGTCAGCAATTACAAAGACGATAGGTGGATAAATCCACAAAAATGGGAAGAAACCAGTGGAAAATGGCTGAGAACACCCGAAATCAGAATGCCTCTCCTCCTACAGGGGATCGCAGCTCCTCATCAGCAAGAGAACAAGGCCTGATGGAGAATGAGTGCAATGAACTGACAGAATCAGGCTTCAGAAGGTGGATAATAAGAAACTTCTGTGAGCTAAAAGAATATGTACTAACCCAATGCAAAGAAACTAAGAACCTTGAAAGAAGATTTAAAGAAATGCTAACAAGAATGGATAACTTAGAGAGGAATATAAATGAATTGATGGAGCTGAAAAATGCAACACGAGAACTTCACGAAGCATGCACAAGTTTCAACAGCCGAATTGACCAAGCAGAAGAAAGGATACCAGAGGTCGAAGAGCAACTCAGTGAAATAAAATGAGAAGGCAAGATTAGAGAAAAAAGGGTAAAAAGGAAAGAACAAAGTCTCCAAGAAATATGGGACTATTGTAAAAAGACCTAATCTACGTTTGATAGGTGTACCTGAATGTGACGAAGACAATGAATCCAAGCTGGAAAATACTCTACAGGATATTATCCCGGAAAACTTCCCCAACCTAGCAAGGCAGGCCAATATTCAAGTCCAGGAAATACAGAGAACACCACAAAGATATTCCTCAAGAAGAGCAACCCCAAGGCACATAATCGTCAGATTCACCAGGGTTGAAATGAAGGAGAAAAT
>CAUYLG010006124.1:0-48523 GCA_963573385.1 Cacajao melanocephalus | reverse complement strand
CAGGAACACCCAGATACATAAGGCAGGTTCTTAATGACTTACAAAGAGACTTAGACTCGCACACAATAATAGTGGGAGACTTTAACATTACACTGTCAATATTAGACAGATCAACGAGATAGAAAATTAACAAGGATATCCAGGACTTACTTGAACTCAGACCTGGAACAAGTAAACTTAACAAATATTTACAGAACTCTCCACCCCAAATCCACAAAACATACGTTTTTCTCAGTATCGCATTACACCTATTTTAAAAGTGACCACATGATTGGAAGTAAATCACTCCTCAGCAATTGCATAGCATTTCACAGGTTTAAGTAAAACACTGGTTGGCTGCTTGTTTGTTATTTTCATCCCTTATTCTTTCCTGTCCCCATTGTTAAGCACAATTATTGGCATAAAAGAGGTTTTTAATACTCATTTTTAGATTGCATTCTAGCCTGGGCAATAGAACAAGAATCCCATTGTCTCTCCCTCTTTCTCTTCCTTTTTCTTTCTCTCGTACATTCTTTTTTTTCTTTCTTTCACTCTCACTTTCTTTCCTTTTTCTTTCTTTCAAAAATTAAAAAAAATAAAAATAAAAAAATAAAAATATTCCATCACTTACTGATTATGTTTTCGGGCTTTTCTTTGTTGTTCACTTTCTATTGAAAATATACATTCAGAAAAGCATACAAATAAGTGCAATTTCTGAAATTTTTATAGTGAACACATACTAATCATCATTCAGATCAAGTTATAGAGTATTTTCTGTACCCCAGAAGATTCCCTTGTACTTACTTTCAGGAATTATTCAACCCCACAGGTAACTAATATTTTGACTTCTGTTAAAGAGACTTTTTAAAATATTGCTCTAAGTCTAATGCTTTTAGGAAATGTTTAAATATTAAACAAATATGTCCCTAAGCACTTACTGTACTCTAAGTTATAGGGATTTTAAGAAGAACAAAATGTCATCTCTGCCTTCTAAAGAGGGGCTGAAAATGTTACCCATAAAAATCAGAGAAAAAATATTTTTAGACTGCATGGGCCACATGGTCTTTGTCATAGTTATTCAGAGACATCAGTCTAAAGTTTTGTTTAACCCTTCTCATGTTTGCCCCGAGAATACTTACTGGTGGCACTTAACAGCTGCAGCATTTAACCCCAGACAACTTTGCCACAAAATTTCTTACTTTTATTATTATTTTCGCTTTGTCCATGTATATTGACTTTGGAAACAAAAGATGTAATTCAGTTTATAGCATTCTGTTTTTAGTAGCGGCATTTCCATTTACAAAATATAGTAATTCTTGATCACTGAATATGTCAAATCCTAGAAAGCATAACATTCCTGTATGTGATGTTAACATTGTTCTCAAACAGATGTTAGCCAGAGAATCATTTGATGAATCTGATTTTCTGAGATAGATGATTCTGATGTTAGTGCTGTTTTAAAATAACTCCAAAAACAGTTTTCATATTTTATTTTTACCTTAAAAATTAGTCATATTTGCTTCAGCCTCAAAGAGCATGTTCATGTAAAATTAAGTGACTGCTGGCACTGAGCTGTACTTTTTTTTTCTCAAGAGGAAAAGGGTTAAAAGCAACCCCAGAAGTGAATAAATATGGCTGTGTCCCAATAAAACTTCATTTATGGACACTGAAATTTGAATTTTATATAATTTGCACATGCTATGAAATGTTCTCCTTTTGAGCTTATTTTCCCAACCATTTAAAAATGTAAAAGTTACTCTTAGCTTGTCGGTTGTACAAATGCAGGCAGTGGGCTGTATTTGGCCTGTGGGCCTAGATTACCAACCCTGCTTTAAGAGTTTAAGATTTAAGATAACCTAGAAGGGAATAAAATAAAATAAGCAGATCCTCTAATTTTAAACACTGTGTTAAGTGTTTTTAGAGTGGTACCTTCACAGTTCTATTGGAGTTCACCAGTGAGAGGGACTGACTCTATCCAAGTGTGTTGGGGAAGATTTCATGAAACAAAATGAGGGAGAAAGGCCCTTCTTTAGCTGTTGGTTGTCAGGACCTCTCTGAAGAGGAACCATTTGAGCTGAGAACTGAAGGGTGAGACAGAGTAGCAGTGGGGGAGCTGGAGGTCACTCCTTCCAAGCAGGAGGTAAAGCACATGAGAAGGTGCTGAGAGGACCTCTGGCACATGGGAAAGGAGGAGTGCCTAGTGGGTGCCAGGCATTCAGTAAATGTACATATTGTTATAATCATCATGACCACTTTTAGACTGAGAAAGTAAGGAGTGAAGAATTAATTCTTGAGGCTCGTATTCATTAACACAAATATATTTTATACGTTGTATGCTATCCATTTTATTTTTTAATTATCCGTTAAAGTAGGTTCAAATACAAAGATATTTTTTAAATTGATCTTTCGAACACAGACTGAGTACCACATGCTGACCACTTTACTATACATTTCATCCTCAGATGAAATAGAAAGATGCCTGACTTTGGGGAATGTACCACCTAGAGGAAGAAGAAAATGCTGTAATACAAGTCTGAGTACTTTTTAGGCTGGAAGAGTCAAAGTTGTGGGAGAGAAGATGTTTTAGGCTAGGGGTGCCAGCCCATGGCCTGCTAGGAACCAGACAGCATAGCAGGAGGTGAATGGCAGGTGGGTCAGCAAGCATTACTGCCTGAGCTCTGCCTCCTGTCAGATCAGCGGCTCCTAGAGTTACATAGGAGAGTGAACATTATTGTCAACTGTGCATGTGAGGGAACTAGCTTGTGCCTCCTTATGAGAATCTAATGCCTGATGATCTGTCACTCTCTCTTATCACCCCCTAATGGGACTGTCTAGTTGCAGGAAAACAAGCTCAGGGCTCCCACTGATCTTACATTATGGGGAGCTGTATAATTCTTTCATTATATGTTACAATGTAATAATAATAGAAATAAAGTACACAATAAATGTAATGTGCTTGAATCATCCCAAAATCATCCCTCCATCCCCATCTGAGTCTAAAATTTTGTGGAAAAATTTTCTTTCACAAAACTGGTCCCTGGTATCAAAAAGGTTGGGGACTACTGTTGCAGGTTATACAGCCATACAAAGTGAATGGTAATGAACTAATAAGAATCTTTTTCTATTCCAAGGCAAGAGGAAAGAATGATGGGTTAAAACATAGCTCTCACTGACTAATAAACAGCAAAATGCAATTTCACTAGGAGAGATGCCCTTTTCCTTACTCTGTGAGTGAAAAAGAGATACAGTTTTTTTCTTGTTTTATGTTTCCCTAAATCTTTCTATTAAAGACTCACATTCATGGAGTGACAACATAACAAATATTGTCCTCAAAAACACTTTTATCAGAGCCATTGGATAAAGAGACATTTCTAATCCCAATCCTAGATGGAAACAGAGGATATCAAATTAGCAAGGCTTGAGGCCCACTGTGGCCCAGATACAACACTCTAATCTTTCCTTCCTGCAGCCTTACACTGAACTGTTGGCATTTTTCTCATTTATCGTGTAGTTTCCTACCTTCCAAGATTCCCTCTAGGGTGCCATTCCTTGTTGCCAAATAATCTTAATATTCCTAGTTATGTCATATTTATCCATTGAGACTGAGTTCAGGCATCAATTCCCAGAAGCATTCTCTAAAAATCCAGACTGAACCAGGTACCTTTTAGTCTGCTTTGTTTGGCACTATGATCATACCTCATCACTGTACTTGCTATATTACATTGAAATTATCAAGATCCTGGTCAACTTGATATATTTACTCAACTAGATTATAAGCTCCTAAAAGAAAAGAGCCATGCTTTTTTGTTAATTGTCATATCCCTGGCACTTAGAATAGTAAGTACACATTAAATGTTTACTGATACTCTATAAGTTTGATAAGCCTATGGAGTAACCTGAGTTACACAAGCTGACTTTGTTGCGTTCTGATGATATGAGTTGATAAAGGAATTTACCATAATAAATTATGAATGTGTCTCCTTAGAAGAGGCCTCCTGCATATCAATATTCTCTATTCACCATCGGCCTATTCTGCAGATAGTCTAAAGTTGAGATAATTGACACACATTTAGGTTTACATGTTTGTATTTTTCTCATCTCTCCTGCAGTGATTCTGGACCCTTCCTTTGGGGAAAGTCATTATTTCCTCTTCTCAGGCTCTCTCTGTAAATGCATGGTGTGGACTGAAAGTTTATGTCCCCCTCTCCAAATTTATATTAGTTTGATGCAAACGTAATTGCAGTTTCAGATTGTGAATTTTAAACCATAATAACTAAGTTCAAACATATCTTTTTAAAATCAAAATAGGGACCATTACATCAACACATTTTTGCCAATGAGAAATAAGTTTATTTAGTCCTGTAGCATGAAAGTTTATGCTTTGGGATTCAGTGAACTCTTGAAAAGCATTTTCTGCATACTGCTGGTTGTGGAAGTGTTTTCCCTGCAAAAAGTTGTCAAGATGCTTGAAGAAGTGGTAGTCAGTTGGCAAGATGTCAGGCGAATATGATGAATGAGGCAAAACTTTGTGGCAGAATTTCATTAACTCTTGAAGCATTGGTTGTGTGACATGCAGTCTGGCGTTGTCGTGGAGAAGCATTGGGCCCTTTCAGTTGACCAATGCTGGCTGCAGGTGGTGCAGTTTTTGGTGCATCTCATGGATTTGCTGAGCATACTTCTCAGATGTAACAGTTTCACCAGGATTCAGAAAACTGTAATGGATCAGACTGACAACAGGCCACCAAACAGTGGCCATAACCTTTTTTTGGTGCAAGTTTGGCTTTGGGAAGTGCTTTGGAACTTCTTCTTGGTCCAACCACTGAGCTGGTCATCATCAGTTGTTGTATAAAATCCACTTCTTGTTACATAACACAATCCGATTGAGAAATGGTTCATTATTGTTGCATAGAATAAGAAGATGACATTTCAAAACGACGATATGTTTGATTTTCTGTCAGCTCATAAGGCACTCACTTATCGAGCTTTTTCACCTTTTTGATTTGCTTCAAATGCAAATGATCATAGAATGGTCAACACTGAGTTCTTTGACAACTTCCGTAGTTGTAAGAAGATCAGCTTTGATGATTGCTCTCGGTCCTTGCCAATTTCCGATGGCTGACCACTACACTCCTCATCTTCAAGGCTCTCATATCCTTTGCAAAATTTGAACTACCACTGCACTGCACATTCATTAGCAGTTCCTGGGCCAAATGTATTGTTGATGTTGTGAGTTGTCTCTGCTGCTTTGTAACCCATTTTGAACAAGAAAATCCCTTGAATTTACTTCTTGTCTAACATCATTTCCATAGTCTAAAATAAACATAAACAGCAAGTAATGTCATTAGCAAAAACAAACAAACATAAAGTGAGAAATGCCCGTTAAAATGATGTGTAGCATAACATTTATTTAAGAATGTATTCCAATATCAAATGGCAAGTTCAAACAATGCAAAAACTGTAATTACTTTTGCACTCACCTAATATATTGGATCCTTACCCAGAGGTGATGGTATTAGATGAGGCCTTTGAGAGGTGATTATGTCATGAGGGTGGAGCCCTTGTGAAAGGGATTAGTGTCCTGAAAAAAAAGAGGTACGAAAGAGACCCTTATTCCCTTTCACCATATGAGGTTAAAGTGAGAAGATGGCTGTTAATGAGGAAGCAGGTCCTTACATGACACCGAATCTGCCTTGATCTTGGACTTCTATGCTTGCAGAATGGTGAGAGGTATTTTTCTGTTTTTTATAAGCCACGTAGCTTATGATATTTTGTCATACTAGTCAAATGGACTGAGACAATGCATCACCTTCTTTCATGCTTTCTCAGCATGTTTCAGCCATTTTTCCTCAGGCTGATTCAAGTTTATGAAGAAAGTCTCTGTCAAAATCTTTCTGCTAAAATACTGAACATGTTTATTTCCACATGAAGAAGCAGACAGAATCCTGCCAAACATTTATCTTTAGGGGCTTCTTCATTAACTGCCAGCAGTGTTGATGCATTGAACTTTCATGCACTCTCCCATCAGAGATCTCTCTCATGAATTTGGTGTCTAATTTCAAAACGTCTTCCATGGTAAATTATTGGTTAGAGAGTTGATGCACTGTGATCACAATCTTTTCTGCTCTTCATTGAAATCTGAAATAAAATTTATCTGTATCCTTAGGCTCAGAACTCAAATTTCCTTTCCATTATATTTTACCTTCAAGGAAGCATTGAAAGGAAACACATTACTGTCCAGGGTAAGAAAAAGGGACTTCCTAATTGTGACAAATGAACCAACAAAACCACATAACATAAAATTTACCATCTTCACTATTCTGGGAGGGATTTAAATACTTTTATTACTTTTAATAACCTTTTTAAAATATAATTTACAAATTCTACAATTCACCCATTTAAAATGTGTGGTTCAATAGTTTTTAGTATGTTCACATAACTCTGCAACCATCACCACAGTCAATTTTAGAACATTTTTGTAAACATTAGCAGTCATTCTTCCTTTACTCCCTACTCCTTCCCTCTTCCTTCACCTTCCAGCCTCAGGCTATCACATTTGTAGTTTCTATATGTGTGCCTATTCTGTATATATTTTTTAACTTTTCCTATCTCACTATGATTGTGTATCCTTTGACATTTTCCTCACCTCCCTCCAACCAACCAAGCAGCCTCTGGCAACCACCATTCTACTCTCTCCTTCTACAAGATCAGCATTTTTAGGTGCCACATATGCCTGCAATTATGTGGTATCTGTCGTTCTGTGCCTGGCTTATTTTATTTAAAATAATGTTTTTCAGCTTCATCTATGTTGTCACAAATGACAGGATTTTATTTTTGATTTTTAAAAATTTTTTGAGATGGAGTCTTAATCTGTCACCCAGCCTGGAGTGCAGTGGCACGATCTCTGCTCACTCACTGCAACCTCTGCCTCCTGGGTTCAAGTGATTCTCCTGCCTCAGCCTCTGGAGTAGCTGGGACTACAGGCACGCACCACTATTCCCCACTAATTTTTGTATTTTTAGTAGAGATGGGGCTTCACCATATTGGCCAGGCTGGTCTTGATCTCCTTAATCTTAACATTGGCCTGCCTTGGATTCCTGCCTCGGCCTCCCAAAGTTCTAGTATTACAGGGGTGAGCCACCTTGCCCAGCCAGGATTTTATCTTTATGGCTGAATAGTATTATACTATGTGTATATACTGTATTTTCTTTATCCATTCATCTATTTATGGACATTTAAGTTAATTTCATGTCTTGGCTATTGTGAAGAGTGCTATGATAAACCTGGGAGTGCAGATGTCTTTTTTGACATACTAATTTCAGGTACGAAGTGTACATATAGTTCAGTAGTGTCAAGCATATTCACATTTGTGAAACAGAGCTCCAGAACTTTGTAATCTTGCAAATCTGAAACCATATACCCATTTCTCCCTCGCCTCCTTCCCTCTGTTCCTGCTATCAAAAGTAATCACTACTCTACTTTCTATTAATTACTCTACTTTTGATACTTCATAAAAGTGGAATATGTGGTGGGGAGTTGGGGAGAGATAGCATGGGGAGAAATGCCAGATATAGGCGAAGGGGAGGAAAGCAGCAAATCACACTGCCACGTGTGTACCTATGCAACAGTACCTATGCATGTTCTTCACATGTACCCCAAAACCTAAAATGCAATAAAAAAAAAGTGGAATATGTAATATTTGTCTTTTTATGACTGGATTATTTCATTAAGCATCATAATGCCATCAAAAATTGTCCATGCTGCAACACATATCAGAATTTCTTTCCTTTTTAAGGCTAACATTCAATTGTATGTGTATACCGTATTTTGCTATCCATTCATCTATTGATGACATTTCAGTTGCTTCTACCTCTAAGTTATCATGAATAGTGCTGCAATGAACATGAGTGTGCAAATATCTCTTCAAGACCCTGCTTTTGATTCTCTTAGGTAAATAACCAGAACTGAGATTGTTGGATTATACAGTAGTTTAATTTTTAATTTTTAAAGGGACTTCCATACTGTTTTCCACAGTGGCTACACCAATTTATATTCTCACCAATAGTGCCAATGGTTAAGTTTGTTCACACCTTTGTCAACACTTGTTATTTTCTGGTTTTATTTATTTATTTGTAGTTAGTCATCCTAATAGATGTGAGGTGATATATCATTTAAGTCTTGATTTGTATTACTCCATGATTAGCAATGTTAAGCATCTTTTTATATACTTGTTACCATGTGTCTGTTATCTTTGAAGAAATGTCTATTCAAGTTCTCTGCACCCCAAAACATAAAATGCAATAAAAATAAAAATAAAAAATAAAAAAGAAGAAAAAAGTTCTCTGCAATATTTTAATTCAGTTATTCAATTTTTTGTTGTTGAATTGTAGGAGTTTGTTATATATTCTAGATATTAATCTCTTATTACATGTATAATTTACAAATATTTTCTTTCTGTAGGCTTTCACTCTGTTTATTATGTCCTTTCCATTCCATAGGTTGCATTTTCATTCTCTTGTTTATGTCCTTTGATTAATACAAGTTTAAAGTTTGGTGTAGTTTCATTGTGTATTTTTGCTTTTCTTGCCTATGCTTTTGGTGTCATATCAAAAATTACTGACAAATTCTATGTCAGAAAGATTTCCCCGTGTTTTCTTCTAAGAGTTTTATGTTTCTTGCTCTTATATTTAGGTCTTTGATTCACTTTGAGTTAATTTTTGATATTATGCAAGGTAAGAGTCCAACTTTTTTCTTTTGCATGTAGATATCCAATTATTCAACATTACTTGTTGAAGAAACTGTCTTTTCACCACGAAGATCATTTGACCATACATATAAAGGTTTATTTCTAGAATCGCTATTCTATTTTATTGATGTTTGTCTTATCTATCTATTTTGGTAGCAGTACCATGCTGTTTTGGTTACTGTAGCCTTGTAGTATAGTTTGAAGTCAGATAGCATCATGCCTCCAGCTTTGTTCTTTTTGCTTAGGATTGTCTTTGCTTTAGAGGCTCTTTTTTGATTCTATAGGAAATTTAAAGTAGTTTTTTTCTAATTCTATGAAGAAAGTCAATGGTATCTTGATGAGAATAGCATTCAATCTATAAATTACTTTGGGCAGTATGGCCATTTTCACAGTATTGATTCTTCCTATCCATGAGCATGGAATGTTTTTCCATTTGTTTCTGTCCTCTCTTATTTCTTTGAGCAGTGGTTTGTAGTTCTCCTTGAAGAGATCCTTCACATCCCTTGTAAGCTGTATTCCTAGGTGTTTTATTATCTTTGTAGCAATTGTGAATGGGAGTTCACTGGTGATTTTGTGCTCTGTGTGTTATTGGTGTATAGGAATGTGTGTGATTTTTGCACATGGATTCTTTATCCTGAAACTTTGCTGAAGTTGCTTATCAATAGCTTAAGGAGTTTTTGGGCTGAGATGATGGGGCTTTCTAAATATACAGTCATGTCATCTGCAAACAGAGACAATTTGACTTCCTCTCTTCCTATTTGAATACTCTTCTTTCTTTCTCTTGCCCGATTGCTTATAGTCCTGGCTACTTGGGAGACTGAACCTAGGAGTTCAAGGCTGCAGTGAGCCATGATCATACCATTGCACTTTAGCCTGAGTGACAGAGTGAGACCTTGTTTCTTTAAAAAAGAGAGAGAGAGAGAGAGAGAGAGAAAGACACTTAATTCTCATGACTTCATCTAAACCTAATTACCTCAAAAGACCGCACTGCTAACTACTGTCACATTTGGGACTAGGGCTTCAACCTGTGAATTTTAGAGTAACACAAATATTATTTGTATAACAGACAGTTGATTCTATTTACATTTAAAGTAATTACTGATGGTAGCAGAATTACAATTGCCATTTTGTTAACTGTTTTTTTTTTTTTTGTATATCTTATATCTTTTCTGTTTCTCCTCTCTCTTTTTCTGTCTTCTTTTGTGTTTTGTTGATCTTCTGTAATGATATGCTTTGATTTACTTCTTATTTACTTTTGTATATATTACATAGATATTTTCTTTGTGATTTTCATTGCAATTACATAACACATCTTAATTTATAGCATTTCATTTTAAACTGATGTTACTTTAATCACACACAAAATCTCTACTTCTTAACAATTCTACCTCCCCTATTTTATGTTATTGATGTTACAATTTATATTTTCATATATCGTGTACTCACTAACATAACTTTATAGCTTTTGAATTTTTTATCATTTAAATTTTATGAATCAAAACTGTAATAATACAATTTACTATATTTGTCTATAAATTTACCTTTACAAGAGTACCTTATACTTTCACATGGTTTCAAATGGCTGACTACTATCCTTTTGTTTCAACATGAAGGACACCTGTTAACCTTTCTTGCAGAGCAGATCGAGTGGTAATGAACTCCCTCACCTTTTGCTTGTCTGGGAAAATCTTAATTTCTCATTCATTTTTGAAAGATGGGATATTTTTGCTGGATACAGTATTTATTGATGATAGTTTTGTTTTCCTTTCTACACTTTGAATGAGTCATTCTACTCCCTTCTAGCCTGCAAAGTTTCTGCTGAGAAATCCCCTGATAATCTTATGGAAACTCCTTTATATGTGATGAATCTCTTTTTTCCTTTCTGTGTTCAAGATTCTTTCTTTGTCTTTGTCTTTAAACAGTTTGATTATAACATACATCTGTGTTGTTCTCTTGGGATTTATATTGGTTGGAGTTTTTTTCAGATTTTGAATCCATATGTCCATTTCTTTCTTCAGATCTGGGATATTTTAAACCACTATTTTTTCAAACAAGCTCTCTCCCCATTCCTTCTCTCATCTCCTCCTAGTATTCTCATAGTGTATATATTGGTCCAATTAATGGTGTCCCATAGTCCTACAGGCTCTTTTCACTTTTCTTTACTTTTTTCTATTTTTGATTCTCTGATACAGTCATTTCAACGGATTGAATGTTGGCTTGTCTTCAAGTTTGCTCATTATTTCACTTTACTGATGAAGTCTCCTGTTTCATTCTTTAAAATTCATTTTCAGTTCAATTATTGAAATTTTCAGCTCCAGAATTTCTGTGTTTTTAAAAAGTAGTTTCCATTGACTTGTTGATTTTCTAATTTTGGTCATATATTGTTTTTTGTTTTGTTTAGTCATTTATTTGAGTCCTCTTTTAGCTAGCTCATTGAGTATATTTTATGACAGTCATTTTAAATTCATTTTTAGAAGCTCATAGATTTATATTTCTCTAGGATTCATTTCTGGAGTTCATTCCTTTGATTGTGCCATGTTTTTTCTGTCTTTGTATGTCCTGCAATTTGTATGTTTGTTTGCTGGGATTTGGGAATTTGAAAAAAACAACTCCCTCTCCCAGTTGTGTACTGCCTTCAAGCTGAGGAAGACTTTGCCTATGAGCCTAGCTGAAAGTTTAAGAGCTTCAAACCTTTTATGATCTCCAGCTCTCCCTGGTGTTTGCCTGAGGAACTGCAGCTCTAAGATGCTACCTGCCTCTGTTTTCAGCAGCTTCCAAACTCTCTCAGTCAGGTGAGAAAGAAATCAGTCCCCAAAACAGCACTCACATAAACCAGAACACTGGAAACATAGTCTACTCTTCTGTTTTAGGCAAAGGCACCAGTATGGGAGAGGAGTTCTTTCTAATTGTTCTGCGTTATGTCATTTCATGGGAGACACATGAACAGACACATCAAATGCTGCAGATTTCCTTACTTCTTTCTTTGAAATCCTGTCTTGGTTTTACAATGGCTTAGGTGATGTATCTTCTTGTCTCTGTGGTTCTCATGGGGGTATTCTGTTATTGTCTACTCAGTGTCTGTGAGGGAAGGAGAGCTTGTAGCTTTCTAGTTTGTCATCTTGCTGAAATGACCTTAAGAATGGGTGACTAAAATATACCTGTGTAGAAAAAAGTCTGAAAGTTGTAAGGGAGCTATGTAAAACTTGAATTATTGCCTCTTTAATATCACAAAAGAGAATATGTATTTAAAATTTTTTGAAAACTTGAGAATTCTCTGTAAATAAAAAATTAGTTTCTGCTGCCTCATCATGTCCACATGTGCAGATGAATCCTTTAGCAATTGAAAAATATGCTGTCACTATTGCTGGATTGTTCTGTGAGATTGTTCTTAGAGAAAAGTTTGGAAGTTCAGGCACAAAAAGAGTAACAGGAAGAGGGCACTAACTAGAAGATTTCATCGTTGTAGTTACTTATAAATCTTCAACTTCATTATACAGGGAAAAACCTTCATATATCCTAAACTGGTTTCTAAAATCCAGACTCAATTTTCCTCTTTTTCATCTGAAAACCATTACGTGTGGGCACTTCAACTTGTTAGTTGTTCTTTATTCCTCTATCTAGGATACAACATAATTGCTTCAATTTCCTGTGCTGCCTTCTCTGGGTTAATTCCTACTCAGATTTTTAGAGTCATCCCAGGTGTTACATCCTTCCACTCCCCACCTTTCACTTCTGGTAAGGGTTTCCTAACTATGAGCTAGATGTACCTTCTATTTTCCCAATGATAGCACATTGTTTTCTAATCGTCTGTATTCTTATTTCTTTCACATACTTGATTGTGAATTGCTTAAGGCTGGGAATTTATTCTATTAATCTTTATGGCTTTAGCACTTAGCATTGTGCTTGGCACAAAGTAGCTTAATAATTGTTTATTGAATGAATATAGGCAAAGAGACAGATCTGACTTTAAATCCTGGCTGTTCGAGTTGCCAGCTCTATGATGCAATGTTACTTGAACTTTATGCAGCTCTATGATGCAGAATTACTACATTTTCAGTCCTTTAGTTTTCTTATCTCTAAAATTAGCTTGACACCTCCGTAAATGTTTGCTGTGAGGATCAAGTGAGAGCTTGAGTGTGAACATTTATGTAGCCTCATAGGTAATAAACAGGCAATAAATGGTAGCTATAATGTACCTTGTTATCCTTAAATTGCAGATAGCAATTAACTAAGGTGAAATAAGAAAAATAAAAATATTTACTTGCTTCCAGCTAGTTTAATCAACACACTCCAAGATGGGGAACTAAGTAATCCCAAATGTGTATCTTTCAGCAAAATTAGTTCTCTATCACTCTTTTATTTATTTAATACTTTACTGAAAGGTTATATTTTCAGCAGTTTCCTTTTTTATAAAAACCTTTCTTATTGTGGTAAAATATTTTTTTAAAATTGCCTTTTTAACCATTTTTAAGCAGGCAAGTCATTAGCATTAGGTACATTAACACTGTTGTGTAACCATCACCACTATCCATCTCCGGAATGAAATTCCGTACATATTAAAGAGTGACTCCTCATTTTCCAGTTCCCCTCCAACCCCTGGCAACCACTGTTCTACCTTCATTATCTGTGAATTTGAAGGTGGCTTCATATAGTATTTGTCTGTGAGTAGTTTATTTTGCTTAGCATAATGCTTTAAAAGTTTATCCATGTTGTAGCATATGTTATTTCCTTCCTTTTTATGGCTGGATAATATTCCATTGTATTTACATACCACATTTTGTTCATCCACTCATCCTTTGACAGACATTTGGGTTATTTCTATTTTTTTGGCTACCATGAATAATGTTGGATACACAAATATCTCTTCAAGACCCTGCTACAAATTCTTTTGAGTATATACTCAGAAATAATGGGATTGATGAATCACATGATAATCCTCTGTTTTGATTTATGTATCTCTAATATCTAGTGATCTTGAACATCTTTTCATATGTTTCTTGGTCATTTGTATATTTTGTTTGGGGAAATATCTACTCAAGTCCTTTGCCCAGTTTTTAGTTGCTTTTTTTGAGTTGTAGTAGTTCTTCATATATCTGGGTATTAACACCATAGCAGATATATGATTTGCAAATATTTTCTCCTGTAGGCTGCCTTTTCACTCTCTCGATAGTGTCCTTTGATGCAGAAAACTTTTGATTCATTTATTTTTGAGACAGAGTCTTGTTCTGTTGCCCAGACTGGAGTGCAGTGGCATGATCTTGGCTCACTGCAACCTCCAATTCTGGGGCTCAAACAATTCTCCCACCTCAGCCTCCCAATTAGCTGGGCTTACAGGTATATTCCACTGTGCCTGGCTAATTTTTGTGTTTTTTGTAGAGATGGGGTCTTGCTATGTTGCCCAGGCTTGTGTCGAACTCCTGGGCTCAAGCAGTTTGCGTACATTGGCCTTCCAAACTGTTGAAATTATAGGCGTGAGCCACTGTGGCCAGCCCTTATTTAATTTCTAAATGTATACTATCAATATCAATTTTCTGATCTAAATAATGTATATAAAATAAGTACTTAGCAAAGAAAAGAAATTATTTTCCCTATTGTTTCACATTATAATGTTTTCATTTTCAGAGTGTAAGAGACTGTATGTACTGTTTTATTTGTAGAATTTCTTGCTTATGTTTTAAAATCCATGTGAGAACAACTTTATTTTGAGGTGAGTTTATTTTGAATTGGATTACTCAAGTAACAAGAACAATTTACAACTCTAAAGCTAACTCGTGAGAACATTGCCTGATTATATCCAGATAATGTTTAAATTTTGCTTCCTTTCTCATTGTCTGCCTTTTCCTCTTATTACTGTTTTTCAACTGGTCTATACCTAAAACCTTATCTCTATTAAATTGTATGGTCCTCGGATCTTCTAGTGCTTACTTCTTACCTTCTATACAGCTTCTTTCAGCTTCTCACTTCCTGTCCTTACTATCAACCATCCTCTCTGTCCTTCTTTTATGCTTATCACATCTTGTATTTTGGAAACTTCTACCCACTTACCTTCTCTTTCCTCTGCCTGTAAATATATATAAACTTCATCTGTGTCCTGATTACTTCTCAAAGCATCTATTTTTCTAATAATGACAGCAACAAGCAACAATAACATTAACTGATAAACTAATCTATGCCCAGGTTCTGGTAAATTATATTTTATATGTAATATATATAATACCAATATATATAATATATACAATTGAGGTCAGCCTTACAATCACCCTAGTTATTGCCCTGGAGGGCTTTTCTACAACACAGCACAGGGAGATGGACCCACACATAGCATAATAAGCTCTCTGGTTGTGAAGACATAGATTGGAATTTTGGTTGGCTCAGGCAGATGTGCTAAATGTGGTTATGCAGGAATAAGGTGAAACTTTATGAGGTAAAGAAGAATTGGTCATCTTTAGGTTAAACATTTCCCTGAGTTCACATAAGGCCAAGAGATTTCAAGTTCTGAGTATCCAGAGTAAAAAGATCTCATTGAATGCAGGGAAAACGATAAAGAGCCTGGAAACATGGCACTGTAGTAGCAGAGCTAAACTAGTACTAGCACAGAGGCTACTCAAGTTCCATCATACCAATGCGTAAAAACATGTCTCAAAAATATTTACACTGGTTCACAAATAACTACCAACCAAATACAATATTTTCATTGGAAAAAATATATAAAATTATCTCACTGCTTTGCCCTGGCTGGTCTTGAGCCACTAAGCTCAAGTGATCCTCCCACCTCAGCCTCCCAAGTAACTAGAACTACAGACAGGCACCACTGTGCCAGGCTTTTCATTTTTGAATGAGAAAATATTCAGGAAGGATAACTTTTAATTAAAAGTATTGATATTATTTCTATATATGTGGGGTTAATAAAAATGAAGGTCAAGAGAAGAGTTTCAGTGAACATTCATTTATATTTTCTCCAGATTTGTTATATCCTCTCCCTTCAACACACATGTACTACCTCATACAGATATTCCATAGTTGCTATAATGCATTCATAATGGTCAGCTCTGCTCTTAGTGAAAATAGATGCATCTTTAGTGTTTGGATAATTTATAAAACACCCTCAACCTGTCCTCTCTCATCTTTTACATCTTACTGTGGAGATCTGTTTTTAATCAATCTACATCTGCAGAACAAGTTTGATCCTTGTAAAATTAATTAATTAAGTTGTGTTTGTCTTCAGAGACTTCACAATTTTGGTGGGAGTTTCATTCATCAGAACAATAATTTTGAAAGCAGTTTGACTATAGGTTCCCAATTTAAAATTTAGGTTTTTAAACATAATTTATAAATCACTGGCTACTCTCTTTTTCTTTCTTCCCTAAAAGTATTCACTTATGAGTTGCTTTTATATAATCACTATTCATTCAAACAATATTACAATAGTTCTTTACTAGTTCTTTGTTAGTAAAATATGACACATTTGTCTGGTTATGTAGTTAATTACTAAAATGACAACTATTACATTTTGATTCTGTTGTCCTACACTGCTGTGGATTCCAACCACAGTCTGTCCAGTAAAAAAAAAATCTAAAAACCTTCCAACATGATACCTTCTTCCTCTTTTTAGACTGTTCTCTTATTCCTGCTTGCACTTGCTAACTGTGGTTCTTTTCAAGAAACCTGGACCATCTGGTAAGAGAAGTAAACTGGTGAGAAGTTTAGGCACACAGGCTTGAGAATTAAGATATGTCTAAGTTTAAACCCTATCTCTACCCCTTGTTAGTAGTGTCACTCTGAGAAAGTTTCTTAAATGGTCTAAGCTGAGGTTTCCTCATTTTCAAAATAAGAATCATGACATCAGTCAGGTTTGTAATCTGGGAACTAATGAACTAATATCTATAAAGCACAAGTACTGTACTTGGCACTTTGAATCAATTGATAAGCTTCAGAAGGTCTGTGAACATCGTGACACTCTAATGTTTTCAGCTACAATTTCCTTTCCTTTTCTTTCTTTTTTTCTTACTTTTTTTTTTAAGACAGAGTTTTACTCTGTCACTTAGGCTGGAAGTGCAGTGGTGATCTCAGCTCACTGCAGCCTTCACCTCCTGGGTTCAAGTGATCCTCCTGCCTCAACCTCCCAAATAGCTGGGATTACAAGCATGTGCCACCATGCCCAATTAATTTTTGTATTTTTAGTAGAGATGGGGTTTCACCATGCTAGCTAGGCTGGTCTCAAACTCCTGACCTCAAGTGATCCACCTGCCTTGGCCTCCCAAAGTGTTAAGATTACAGGCATGAACCAATGTGCCTGCCTGCAATTTCCTTTTTGTCACCTTGAAAATGGTCTTTGTGAAAAACAAGTCAGTGGAAAAATTGTTATTAAGGTATTGCTTTACTTTAAAAATATGTTAAATTCTTCTCCTTTAATTATCAAATATAATTGGTAATCAGCTCTAATATGAGTTCTAGCAAATGTTCCCAATAATAATAATTATAAGAAATGGACTCTAACATTTTGCATAGGGACATCTCTGTCTATATTTGGCCTAGTTTAGGTTGAAAGATGCTAAGGAAAATAAGATACCAAGAAACTTGCCTATTCTTTGGGTTTCCTACCATCAGTGAATGTGATAAACATGAAAGTTCCTGAACGCTTTGAGCGAGGACCTTTTGTAATGAGTGCATTGATTCCTAAAGATCCCTTGTTTATATCCACTTTGAAATATATTGGAAAGAATAGATTTTATTTATGAGAAAAAGTTTGATTCGAATGGATATTTTCCAGAACTTAAAAACTATGTACCAAATGACATAAAGACTAACATTAATAATAACAATATTAAAATATAATATGGCAGTAAAATTTTAAAAAAGAGAAACAAAGCAATAATAAATATTAGACAAATGAAAATAAAAGGCACTAAGGAAATATAGCCGGCATAAAAGACAATATTTTTGCCTACCCAATATTCTGTCTGTCCTTTTTCCTTACTAATAGAACCTCAAATTTTGCTTGGGATGCCACATTGCCTGCTTAAAAAAAAAATCAATATTTCTAACCTTTCTTGCGTAGAGTGGGCCATATAAGATCTCCATCTCTTGGGACATAATCAGCTATCTGCTGTGGATTGCTGGTAAATTAGTCTTTTCTTTATACTGGTGGAGCCTTTTCCTCCTAGTTGTTTCTTTGTTCTTCTTTCTGACAGAATCACTTTTTAGAAGTAAGAGATTGGGGTGACCTTGGATATGACAGCTGCAGCTAAGGTTAGCAGAGCAGAGAGAGAAGGTGCTATCGATCTGCTGTATATGAGTTGAAAGTACTCATTATGTGGGATAAAATAGTGAACTCTCAACTCGTTATGTGGGATAAAATAAACTCACTATATGGTTAATCACTGTAGTTGAATATCTGTTACTGCTCTTTGAAAATGATCCCAAACTGATATGGAATATCATTTTATATTGATAAAATATATACATTTCATGTAATATCTCATCTCCTTTCTGTTTCTATTAAAATAACTATAGCAATAATATTCATTGAGAACTTACTCTATGACAAAACTCTATTAAGTGTTTTAAATACTATAATCAAATCAATATTGAAAACAGTATACTAAAACACTGATATCTATTTAAAAAACACAAAAGCAAATGCTTTAAAATATAAAGAAAATTTAAAAGTATATAATCATCAAGTAACTTTTAACAGAGCAGTAATAATCAATTATAGAGTAAGCATTGAAATTTAAACTAGATAATAAAGCATTCAAACTAATAAATGTGCACAAACTTTTGTATGATACATACATTTGTCTCACTTTCTTTTAAAATGTCTAAAGAAAGTGAAAAGTCATATACATAACCCTAAATAAAATATTAATAGAATTTTTTAAATTTCAGAAATATTCTAGCTAAATTTTCTGAGCATAGCATATAAGATAAACCCCACAATCATTTGAAAATATGAAAATTGTCTCCCAAATAGTCAGTGTCTGAACTACCCGCCACCCCCTTGCCTGCACATGCTGCTGCCCTGGGGTTCCAACCTGGATGGGATGTTTTGAGATCTGGGCCTGGATGTTAGAATGAAGCAGAGTGGAAAATGTAGTGTGCATGCCAGAACTTGGATGGAGATTTCCTACTCCTTCCCATATAAAAAATTATCTGAATGGACTACCAACTTCAGAAAAGCCATGTAGAAGAAAAATTATCAACAAAGTAAACAGACAGCCTAAAGAATGGAGAAAATATTTGCAAGCTGTATATCTGTCAATGGTCTAATATCCAGAATCTGTAAAGAACTTAATAACCAAAAAACAAAAAACCCCATTAAAAAATGGGCAAAGGACATGAACAGATACTTCTCAAAAGAAGACATACATGTGGCAAACAAGCATAGGAAAAATGTTCAGTATCACTAATAACTAGGGAAATGCAAATTAAAACCATTATGAGATACCATCTCACACTGGTCAGAATGGCTGTTATTAAAACATCAAGAAATAACAGACGCTAGCAAGGTTGCAGAGAAAACAGAATACTTATATGCTGCTGGTGGGAATGTAAATGTGTTCAGCCACTATGGAAAGCAGTCTGGAGATTTCTCAAAGAACTTAAAATAGAATTAACATTCAACCCAAGAATCTCATTACTGGGTATATACCCAAAAGAATACAAATCATTCTACCAAAAAGACGCATGCACATATGTTCATCGCAGTACTATTCACAACAGCAAAGACATGGAATCAACCTGGATGCCCATCAGTTGTGAACTGGATGAAGAAAATGTAGTATATATATACATTATGGAAAACTGCATAGCCATAAAGAAGAATGAGATCATGTTCTTTGCAGCAACATGGATGTAGCTGGAGGCCATTATCTTACATGTATTAATGCAGCAACAAAAAACAAATACTGCATGTTCTCAATTACAAGTGGGAGCTAAACATTGAGTACACATGGACACAAAGGTTCAAGGGGTATATGTATAGGTTTGTAATGTGGATAAATTGCATGTTGTGAGGGTTTGATGTACAGATTATTTTGTCACCAAGCTAATCAGCATAATACCCGTTAGGTAGTTTTCCAGTCCTCACCCTCCTCTCACCCTTCACCCACAAATAGGTCCTGGTGTCTGTTGTTCCCTTCTTTGTGGAGGGTGGGAGGAGGGTGAGCATTGAAAAACCACCTATCAGGTATTATGCTGATTACCTGGGTGACAAAATAATCTGTTCACCAAACTCCTGAAACATGAAATTTACCCATATAACAAACCTGCACCTGTATTCTTTTGAACCTAAAATAAAAGTTGAAAAGAAAATGAATAAAGAAAGACTTTCCATCATGTGAAAAATTTTAAAAAGTCAAGCAGAGAGGTGGATATATGGTACAAAGCAATATGGCTGGTATTTAGGGCAGTGGAATGGTTAATGTGGTTAAGTGTGTGGAGAAAAGGTAGAGCCTGGAGAGATCTCCCTGGGAGCCCATGTATAGTGTCAAGGCATTTCTAGTGTGTGTGAAGTTCCAGAAGCAGGAGTTTTCTCTGAAGAGCTCATTTCCCTTTAATGGTAAAGCATCCCAATTAACAGTGTAAATAGAGGATGTCTTAGTGTCCAGTCGAAACAAACTGAGGCAAATCAGGTCTTCAGCTGTTTTAAGCTGCAAAGTCCTTTTCTTAAGAAGGTAAGTTTTTTTGGCTGGTTAAGATAGAAAAGTTGTGAAACAAACTGCCAATAACATCTAATGAACCCCAGAGTCTTGCTCTTCAGAACTTTGCATAGCATGAGGGTCTCTTGGTTGAACTCAATGCATCCTAAAACCTATACCTGGAGCCATGGTCTTATCACCAGATCACTCACTACACTTCTATCCTCAAAATGACTATAGCATTTCAAAAAACATGGGGTGGGGTGGGGGCAGGGTGGGAGGTGGAGGTGAGGTTTGGAGCCACAGCTTAGTTTGCATCAACTTTTCTGCTTCAGAGCAAAAAAATACTGTAATACTCACTACATGAAACATTATGGGGCTATTTAACTGTTTACCACGATTTAACAATTACATGGAGACTTTTCATGTTATAATGTCTAACTGTGTATACAAACTATGTGGACATCATGCTTTATATATAAAAGCCATAGAAAAATGTAAAAGAGGGGAAATAGTTTCAAATATTATCTCTGGTATATTCAGATGAAGAAACTGTGGCTCCTTTATTTATTTATTTATTTATTTATTTATTTATTTTACTGTTTTTCAAATATTCTTAAGTAGACAAATATTTTTTAAAAGCTTATGAAATTAATGAAGTAAATGCTAAATAGTGTAAAATTAGAGATAGGTAGTATGGGGACAAAAGGATATATAAGAGAAGGGATGTTTTCATTAAAGAGCTTTATCACAGTAGGAGAGATGAGACTTTCACACATAACACAATATATAGAAGAAAGTAGCAAATGTTATAGGACAGAGACACAGGGGAAGAAGAGATTATGACCACTGCCTTTATTTGTAATTTACTTTTTACCCATACAAGTCAGCTTTAGACTAGGGAATAACAAAGTTAAATTTATATAATTGATCTGTGTCTACCTGTAGGCCATTTTATTTACTATTCATATTTTTGAGAACAGAAACCTCATTGCTAGTATTTCATAGGATCCCTTTCGTCCTAGATTTGGAAATGTGTTGTAAAAGAAGAAACAAGTTGTCTATAGGCAGGTATTGAATAATGAGAACACGTGGACACAGGGAGGGGAGCATCACACACTGGGGTCTGTTGGGGGCAATTAGGGGAGGGACAGTGGGGGGTGGGGAGTTCAGGAGGGATAGCATGGGGAGAAATGTCAGATATAGGTGAAGGGGAGGAAGGCAGCAAACCATATTGCCATGTATGTACCTATGCAACAATCTTGCATGTTCTTCACATGTACCCCAAAACCTAAAACACAATAAAAATATATATATATATAAAAAAAAAAGAAACAAGGTGCCATGCCCAATGTTAGGTTCCAGCTCATGCTGAGGTCTGAAGGGACTAGGTGGATGGGTGGCATATAGCTGAAAGAATACTTGGGGCAAGTGGTGGGGGGCATAGGCAGATAAAACACGAGTTTTTTCAGCAGCTTTCTTACATTGTCTGTCTCTGTCTTGGCTGCCTGGTCTGTCTCTGTGGCTCCTGCTGCTCCCACACAGAGCTGCACAGCCGGCTTTCTCTATAATGTCAGCAGCTTCACTCTCTCTCTCTCTCTCTGGGCACAAGCCACATGCACAGTATCAGCAGGGCAATTATACCTTTTACAAACAATAGTGACTCTGAGCCGGGTGATGATGACCCTTCCCATGTTATGACTACATAGCTGTGATTATATAACAAGTGGAGTTATGCGTCTATGCTCCAAACTCACTGAGTCACTTTGGCCTGGATATCTGCCTCAGCTTATCCTTGACCAAAGCACATCCATGTACCTTACACTCCACCTCCTAGGCCTAGGGAGACATAGGCCTTGGATACACAGGTTATACACATAGGCTTCATAAGCTTTGGGTACATAGGCTCAATATATCCATACTGGCTTTATACATAAGTTTTGGGCACAGAGGTTTGATATACAGGTTTGGCACACAGGCCTTACACAAGGGTAATTTAATTTTTACAGACCTGTTTTGACATGACTTGAATTGATTTGAAATATATCTGAGAATTACAGTAGCTTAAAGACAACCCTTGACTCATTTTCTGGTCAAAAAATAAATTAACAGAGAATTTTAAATACGAAAATAACCTTTGTGGAATGTCCACAGTGAGGATTTTAAAAGCTTCTATAATTTAAGCAACGGTTTATAGACTGTCAGCAGCTGAACTCCTAATTTCCCAAGCCTTTCTAATGCATTACAAAAAATAAATCTCTTAGCAAATATGCAATCTTATCCTACTCTTTTCAAAATGGTCATCTGACACCAAAATGGAAAGCATACAGAGAGAATGATAGGGAGAAAGGACATCAAATATTTATTCTAGCTATCATTTCATTTCAAATTAGAATACAGTGTTGTGAAAGTTATACAGATCACATGTAGATACTATTCAAAGTGCTTCAATAATAGGATGACAGGATGAATACAAAATAGAGTTAAGCATTTTATTATTCAGTTTTCATCTTTTATTTTAGGTTATAAGCAGACAAATACAGCAAGCACACAATGACTAAATGGGCAGAAAAATGGAGTTAAGCATTGAAAACTTAAATTACATTATTCAGAATATATTGAGTACAATTAATAATATTAGCATTTTGAGAATTACAAAAGAAGAGAACACAAGCATATTTTGATTGTATTTTTATTTCATTCACATGGAAATTTTAAGTTTATTTAAAGAAAAAGAAGAAACACTTTATTTGGTAACTATATATACCTGTATGAATAAATAGTTACAGTCCGATGTTTAAAGGAATGTTTGGCATGACAAAGACATCATGTTCTAGCACACATCCATTTCAAAAGTACTATGGGGTTCTGATACCCTACAACAGTAACTTTCTTACTTTCCTTGACTACAACCCACAGAAAGAAATAAAGCCAAATAGGGAGAGGATCCAAGATGGCAAAATAGGAACAGATTTGGATTGCATTTCCCAGCGAAAACATAGAAAGTGAGTGATCACTGCATTTCCAAACAAATTTTTGCTGCCCACAGACCAGGAGATTCCCAGGCGAAAAAGCACCGCACGTCTCCAGCACGGCTGTTTCAGCTGGCGCAGCGAGTCTCCGCACAAAAACTCAAACAAATACAGGTGCAGTTTCAACTGCACTGGAATGCCCGAGAGACAGAGTTGCCCATTCAGCTGAAAAAAAAGGGACTGAAACAGGGAGCCAGGTGGTCTGGCTCAGCTAGTCCCACTCCCACAAATACTAGCAATCTGAAATGCTCTGGATTGAGAGTGTCAGCCCTGGCTACTAATGTGAAGCTCTTCTATTCTTAAAATTACTATTATTGAGTTCATCTGTAAAATGAGGCCAATAGAGTTAGGAGAGCTAAATCAAAGGATGTAGAGAAAAGACTCAGTATGAGTATCATACATATGAGGCAATAAAAAAGCATCTACTACTACTATTATTAAGAAGATAATATGGTAACCTGCCTGAGCATCCTGTTTTAAAACATAAAAATATTTATTTCCAATAAATTTTTCCTCTTATATTTCTTTTAGACAATTGAATTTCTCATGCTACAATTTATACTGTATATCTAGCATTGACAATGCTAATTATTTGTTTTATGTTTTTCTCATCATCCCTCTGGCATTCTCTAACCTTGTGCACTCCTTGAAGTTAGGATTCCTGTCGTATTCTAATTTTATGCCCAATGCATAGCATGAAGCTGGGTATACAGTCAATTCTTAACACACATTAGTTTAGTGAGTGTGAATAGAAAAATAACTTTTTTAACTAATATATTCTCTTGTTCTTTTAAAATTAATTTTATATTTGAAAAGTAATATTTTCACATAGTTTACAAGCCAAATAGAACAGAATGATATGTAACAAAATACAGTAATTTGCTCCCAAACACTTTTATAGTTCTCTTCCCTAGAGGCAATCACTTTCTATTTCTTTAGAGGTTTTTTCTTTATATGTTACCATATTTATAAATTATATATATATATGTTTATATATATATATGTATATATATATGAAGCTGGGTATACAGTCAATTTTTAACACACATTAGAGCAAAAGTCCACCTCAAAAAGCATGTGTGTGTGTGTGTGTGTGTGTATATATATATATATGTATATATATACACACACACACATATATATAGTACTTCTTAAAGAACTTTTTGAGATTGACTCATATGTATGTGTGTGTACAGATATATATATAAATACATATGTATATATATGTACACATTTTTTGAGATGGACTCGTGCTCTGTCACCGAAGCTGGAATGCAGTGGCACCATGTCAGCTCACTACAGCCTCTACTTCTGGGTTCAAGTGATTCTCCTGCCTCAGCCTCCCAAGTAGCTGGGATTACATGTATGCACCACTGTGCCCGGCTAATTTTTGTATTTTTAGTAGAGACAGGGTTTCACCATGTTGGCCAGGTTGGTCTCTAACTCCTGACCTCAGGTGATTCACCCTCCTTGGGCTCCCAAAGTTCTGGGATTAAGGCTTGAGCCACTGTACCTGGCCTCTGTTGACTTTCTAATATGAAAATCTAGGTAATATGAAATAAGTAGAGTATGAATATCTAGTCTAATGTGAAAGAATTAGCTCTCTGAACTTTTTTTTTTTTTGGTTCTTTTTTTTTTAATTGTACTTTAGGTTCTGGGGTGCATGTGCAGATCATGCAGGACTGTTTCATAGGTACACACACGGCAGTGTGGTTTGCTGCCTCCATCCCCCCGTCACCTACATCTGGCATTTCTCCCCATGTTATCCCTCCCTGACCTCCCCACCCCACTGCTGTCCGTCCCTTGGCCCCCGCAGCAGACTCCAGTGTGTGATGCTCCCCTCCCTGTGTCTATGTGTTCTCACTGTTCATCCTGTGTCTATCTCCTTCAGTTCTGCTCTGATATTAGTTATTTCTTGTCTTTTGCTACCTTTTGAGTTTTTTTGATCCTGCTACTCCAGCCCTTTCATTTTTGATGATAGAGTGTCGAATTTAGAACTTTCCTCACTTCTCATGTGGGTATTAATTGCTATAAATTTCCTTCTAGACACTGATTTAAATGTGTCCCAGAGATTCTGGTATTTTGTGTCTTGATTCTCATTAGTTTCAAAGAACATCTTTATTTCTGCCTTCATTTCATTGTTGATCCAGTCGACATTCAGGAGCCAGTTGTTCAGTTTCCATGAAGCTGTGTGGTTATGAGTTAGTTTCTTAATTCTGAGTTCTTATTTGATTGCCCTGTGATCTTAGAGACTGTTATGATTTCCATTCTTTTGCATTTGCTGAGGAGTGATTTACCTCCAATTATGTGGTCAATTTTAGAGTAGGTGTGATGTGGTGCTGAGAAGAATGTATATTCTGTGGACTTGGGGTGGAGATTTCTGTAGACAACTATTAGGTCCGCTTGGTCCAGATCTGATTTCAAGTCCTGGATATCCTTGTTAATTTTCTGTCTCATTGATCAGTCTAATATGGACAGTGGAGTGTTAAAGTCTCCCACTATTATTGTGTGGGAGTCTAAGTCTCTTTGTAGGTCGTTAAGCACTTGCTTTATGTACCTGGGTGCTCCCGTATTGGGTGCATATATATTTAGGATCATTAGCCCTTCTTGGTGCATTGATCCTTTTACCATTATGTAATGCCCTTCTTTGTCTCTTTTGATCTTTGTTGGTTTAAAGTCCATTTTATCAGAGACTACGATTGCAACTCCTGCTTTTCTTTGCTCTCCATTTGCTTGATAAATCTTCCTCCATCCCTTTATTCTGAGCCTACATGTGTCCTTGCACATAAGATGGGTTTCCTGAATACAGCACACCAATGGGTCTTGATATTTTATCCAATTTGCCAGTCTGTGTGTTTTGATTGGGCATTTAGTCCATTTACTTTTAAGGTTAATATTGTTATCTGTGAATTTGATCCTGTCATTTTGATGCTAACTGGATGTTTTGCCCATTGGTTGATGCATTTTTTTCATTGTGTCCATGGTCTTTACCATTTGGTACGTTTTTGGAGTGGCTGGTACTGGTTGTTCCTTTCCTTGTTTAGTGCTGCTTTCATGAGCTCTTGTAAGGCAGGCCTGGTGGTGACGAAATCTCTCAGCAATTGCTTGTTCACAAAGGATTTTATTTCTCCTTTGCTTATGAAGCTTAGTTTGGCTGGATATGAAATTCTAGGTTGAAAGTTCTTTGCTTTAAGGATGTTGAATATTGGCCCCCACTATCTCCTGGCTTGTAGGGTTTCTGCCAAGAGATCCACTGTGAGTCTCACGGGCTTCCCTTTGTGGGTAACCCAACCTTTCTCTCTGGCTGCCCCTAGCATTTTTTCCTTCATTTCAACCCTGGTGAATCTGACGATGATGTGCCTTGGGGTTGCTCTTCTTGAGGAATATCTTTGTGGTATTCTCTGTATTTCCTGGACTTGAATGTTGGCCTGCCTTGCTAGGTTGGGGATGTTCTCCTGGATAATATCCTGAAGAGTGTTTTCCAGCTTGGATTCATTCTCTACATCACATTCAGGTACATCTATCAAATGTAGATTAGGTCTTTTCACAAAATCCCATATTTCTTGGAAGCTTTGTTCATTTCTTTTTACTCTTTTTTCTCTATTATTGCCTTCTTGTTTTATTTCATTGAATTGATCTTCAATCTCTGATATTCTTTCTTCTGCTTGGTTGATTTGGCTACTGAAACTTGTGTATGTTTCATAAAGGTCTCGTGCTGTGTTTTTCAGCTCCATCAAGTCATTTATATTCTTCTCTAAGCTGTTTATTCTTGTTAGCATGTCATGTAACCTTTTTTCTAGGTTCTTTGTTTCTTTGCATTGGGTTAGCACATGTTCTTTTAGCTCTGATAAGTTTGTTATTACCCACTTTCTGAAGCCTGTTTCTGTCAGTTCATCAGATTCATTCTCTATCCATCTTTGATCCCTAGCTGGTCAGGAGTCGTGATCCTCTGGAGGAGGAGAGGCATTCTGATTTTTGGTGTTTTCATCCTTTTTGTGCTGGTTTCTTCCGATCTTAGTGGCTTTATCTACCTGTGGTCTTTGTAGTTGGTGACTCTTGGATGGGTTCTCTGAGTGGATGTCCTTTTTGTTGATTGTAATTTCTTTTTGTTTCTTAGTTTTCCATCTCACAGTCAGGCCCCTCTGCTGTAGGACTGCTGGAGGTCCCCTCCAGACCCTGCTTGTCTGGGGATCACCCACGGGGGCTGCAGAATAGTAAGGGTTGCCGCCAATTTCTTCTTCTGTTATCTTCACCCCAGAAGGGTACCTGCCAGATGACAGCCTGAGCTCTCCTTTATGAGGTGTCTCTTTGGGTATACGGGGGTGAAGGAGCTGCTTGAGGAGACAGTCTGTCCCTTATAAGAGCTCAAGTGCTGTGCTGGGACCTCCGTTGCTCCATGTAGAGCTGCTGGGCAGATACTTTTAAGTTTGCTTCAGCAGAACTCATAACCACCTCTTTTCCCAGGTGCCCTGTCCTAGGAACGTTGGCTTTATTTATAAGTTCCTGACATGTTGCTTCCTTTTTTCATAGATGCCCTGTGCTGCATGAAGCAGTCTAGTTACAGTCTGCCAGCAGTTGTGTTGCTTAGCTGCTGCAGGCTCTGCCCAGCTGCTGTGTGAACTGCCTTGATAGTGGCGGACTGCCTTGTTAGTAGTGGTCACCCTTCCCCCCGCTGAGCTGGAAGCTGGACCATACTGTGTCCAGCTGCACTTGCTGGGAAATTCTCAATCCAGAGCATTTCAGATTGCTTGTTTTGTTGGGGTAGTATCCGTCAAGCCAGATTACCTGGCTCCCTGTCTCTGCCCCCTCCCTTTCAATTGAATGGGGTGCTCTGTCTCTCAGGTGTTCCAGACACTAGTTGAAACAGCCGCCCAGATTTGTGTGAGTTTCTGTGCACTGGCTGTGCTGAAAACTCATGGCACTTTTCGGACTGGGAATCTCCTGATCTGTGGGCAGTGAAAATTTGTTTGGAAATGCGGTGGGCACTCACCCTCTATGTTGTTCTTGCTGGGAACTGCACTATAGAGCTGTTTCTATTCGGCCATCTTTGATCCAGTCCACTCTCTGAAACTTCTGTTACTTCTGCTTCCCTTCCCTATTTCCTACAATAGTGTTACATTAGAAGATTGTTTACATCTATATTTATTGCTTAAGTTATTATGAATATGAAAGTAATATTTATGACTGAGCATTTTAGAAATTTAATAAAATTACATTTTTTTGTATTTTTAATTTTTCTTGATGTTAATAATGGCCTGGTTTTTCATTAGATTGAGTTCATTTAAAACTTTTGCTAATTTTTCATATCATTTCCAACAGTCTTTTAGTACCATTTTCACAAATAGCAGTCTTATCAGGTAATTTATTAATTGTTTTTATGGAGCTATACATCTGGAGATCTCCATTCCTTTTTTGTTTGAATGAACTGCTCTTTAGAGATGCTTCAAAGCACCTTTCCTGGAGCTTCCCTTCCTTGCCATGCAAAAAATCTCATTGATTTTCCCCTAATTTGGGTGTCCTGTTTGCTTCATCCCATCTTTTCTTCTCTCTAGTTTACTTCCTTGTTTTGTTGGAGCATATCCTTTATCTCTTGAGAAAGAATACAATATTTAAGAATTTGCATACCTGAAAATGTCTTTATTTTACCCTATCACTGGTAGTCTGGGCATCGATTTCCATGATGCAAAGATTTTTTTATCGCAATTTTTAAGATGTTTCTTCATCCTTTTCTAGAGACCAGTGGTGTTGTTGAGATGCCTAAAGTTAATTTGATTCCTCATTTTTGTGTGGCATACTATCTTTTATCTCTTCTCAAGATTATCTCTGTTATCTTAAAATTTCACTTATATGCTTTAGTGTGGATCTATTTTTCATCTCTCTTATTGTCACTTAGTGTGCCCTTTTAATCTGGAAATTCATGACTTTCAGTATGGGGAAATTTTCTTAAATGATTTTCTTGGTGATTGTCTGGTTACTCTTTAATATCCTTTCTGAAATGTCTATGAATTCAAGTATTGTTCCTTTGGGACTATCTTATTTTCTCACCTTTTCTCTCATTTCCTATCTCTTAGTCTTTGTATTCTAATTTCTAGATGATTTCTTTGACCTTATCTTTCATCAGTACTATTGAGTTTTTCTTCTCTGCCATCATGCTTTTTATCATGTTCTTTTTTGTTGTTGTTGTTTTCTAAATGCTTCTTTTTATCTAGCATCTTGTTTTGGTTTCATAGATGCAGTATTTTCTCTTATTTCTCTGAGAATATTTGAACTTTCTTCTCCCACTAAGTTCTTTGTTTCTATTGTTGTTTTTGTCTGTATTATTCATGTTAGAGCTTTTCCCCTTATCCTTGTCATTTCTTCATTTTAAGCACGGGGAACAAAAAAAGTCAACATTGAGCCAGCTTTCTGGAAGCCATAAGGAAACAATGGAGAGGTCTCAACATTCAGCATTCAATATGTCTGTGTTCACTTTTTTCACCCAATTTTCACACTGTACTTAGAATTTCCCAGTCCAAAGACCTTCTGTTTTGTCTTTAAATAATAAAACTCCAATATTTCTACTGGGTTAAAAGAGAGTAACCACCTAGCTGAGAAAAAAGTAATGGAAGAAATCTTTGACTCTTAATACTCATAAATAACTTCTAACCCTCTGTTTTTAGTCTTGGGCTGTTCTAGAGATGGTGCCAGTTCCTGAGCTCTCTGTGCATTCTTGATATCATGTTAGTTCTCTGCTCTCTTCACTGCTGCTTCTCAGTTCTAAATCTACCCTTTTTTACTTGCTTTGTGGAAATGGAGATGGGCCAATTAGATATTTTTCTTTGCAGCTGGCATGATGTTAAGCTTTGTTACTAGGTGGTGTTGGAGATACACTGTAGGAGCAAGAGGCTTTCCTTCTTGTTTCCAATGTGTTCCTTTTGTCAGGCTCCTGCAGCATGAGTAGCTTCTACAGCATGAGTCTCTTTCTAGAGCAGGCAGCTTCTCCAAGGCCTGGCTTTACAGTTTATGCCAGGTAGCATATCCCAGCAGCCAGCAGCTTCCTCAGCATCTCCACATCTCAAACAGTTCTGTTGTTGTTGTTGTGTTTTGTTTTGTTATGAGATAGTGTCTTCCTATGTCCCCCAGGCTGGAGCGTAGTGGCACAATCATCTTGGCTTACTACAACCTCCACCTCCTGGTTTCAAGTGATTCTCCTGCCTCAGCCTCCTGGGTAGCTGGAATTACAGGTGCATGCCACCATGCTCTGCTACTTTTTTGTATTTTTAGTACAAATGGGGTTTCAGTATGTTGGCCAGGCTGGTCTCAAACTCCTGGCCTCAAGTGATCTGCCCTCCCGGGCCTCCCAAAGTGCTGGGATTATAGGCATGAGCACCATGCCCAGCCTATCTCAGGCAGTTTTAAAACAAGTGCCTCCAGTCTGCTATCTCCCTATAAATAATTTTCTCTGTACCCTAGAGGGTATATTTATTTCCAGCAAGTCCACCTGTGCAGCATCCTGCCATCCTCTTTGCATTGAGGGAACCATTTCTATTCCTTTTCCAACAAGGTCTGGATGTCAGCCTTTAGGACTAGTGGTGGAGTTGGGTGAAGAGTGGGAAGAAATAGGTTCATTTTTGGGATCTAGCTCATCATAAAGAGTAGTGGCTACTCCTTATATCTGCCGTTCTTAAATTCACTGGATTTTTTTTTTTTACTTCTTACCAACTAATCTTTGTTTATCCCAATCTCCTGTTATAGTTAGTAATTCTTTATAATAAACTCTCCCTGTTCAGATTACTGTATTCAATTTGTTCTTGACAGATACAGTTACTTAAGGCCTACCCAAAAAACTATATGTCACCCACAAAGAAAAAGCATGGTCTACTGTGACTGACTTAATCTGCCCCCTGACCATCTCTCCATTTGTCCCCTGGCTATCCTGACCACCTGTACTCTGTTCCCCATCTCTAAATACTCATTTTTTTTTCAAGAGTGTGAATTCTATTAGGCTGATAGAAAAGTAGTTGTGGCTTTTACCATTAAAAGTAATGATCAAAACCACAATTACTTTTGCACCAACTGAATACTCATAGTTTTTAGGATCCACAAAGTAGATTGATATCCTGTCCCTTAAATGCATGCAGTTCCCTCACTTTGAAAATATCTGAACTCAATCTTGTTTCATTCATCTCTCAAGATTACTCAAATATCTTTTATTTATTTATTTTTCTGAAAAAGGTTTCCCTGACTCTTCTCTCTCTGATGAAATTAGTTGCTATTAGTTCTTTCTTCTCTTAGGACACAAACCATCCACAGGTCTGTCTCTCTCCCTAAGTTTACAATGAATCCTTTATCCTTCTTTATATTACCAGTTCTTTCATGCTGCCCTTTTGTCATGTATTAAGAGCTCAGTACAACTGTGAAATAAATGAACATGTTTAATTTTTAAGAAATCTAATTTACAGTTTCATCCATAGAAAACTGAACTATGAATGTAAAGTAAGATAAAGGTGAGATTTCAGGAAAGGGAAAATGTTAAATAGTAAGCTGATTTTCCCTTGGTGTGCAGCTATATTTCCACACCTGTCACCACAGATATGATTGCACCATCCTGCTATTTCAAAGCAGCTGTCAGGCCAGCTGGAGCTTGGAGCTCTTCACAAATCATGCAGATGGAGCAAAGTGACACAGGTGCTTCTAGTTTAGGAAAAAATTAATCATCAGTATTTCTAGTATTCTGGTGGACATTTGCATTTATAGGTCAACAGATATAGCCAAAAATTTATAGTTCTCAAAATCAATCAGAAATTAGCATTTCTTAGATTCCTTAAAATTTTTCAATTTAAAATTTGATACTACAGAGTTGGCATTTCCCTGGTCCAGAATTTGGCTTATATACAAGGACTACTAGACTACCTTACTGTGACTTCAAACTATTTGTTTCTTTCTGATGAAGGTAATGTTAGCCTACAATAATGACAGAAAAAGTAATTCCACCTATAAAGCAAAGATTCCTAAATTTTCTATGCATTGTCTCAATGATCTGCTTTGAAATGTAGCTATTTAAATATGTGTTAATTAGCTTTCTATTTGGTTTGGACATTGTGCAGGTCAATAGAAATATAATGTTTAAATCATAGGGCACAGAGATTAACCATGCAATGCCTCTCTAAATGTTCCGATGTATTTATTAGGCGCAAGATACACATAATGCTTACATTTCAATAGTGCTTGTACTCACTTTAAAAACTCACATTTATAAACTTATAAGAGGGGCAGGAATTATTATCTTCATTTTATGACGGAAAGATAACTGAGCAGTCATGGGGTTGTCTCTCAAAGGTCACATAGCCAGTATGTTGGAAAACAAGGACTTTAATCAATGGCTCTATTATTCAGGGATAAGTATATAAACTGAACAGAATAAACTTTAAAAAGATAAACATTTTAATAAATGGGTCAATTCTTTTCTTATGTAGAGATTCATGCAAGGCTGAGGCACCAAAAAATCAATGAATTGAAAACTAAATACTAGACTTTTCTAAGTGATCTCTAAACAAATCAATTCAAAGGAACACTCTGTTATTGACTTTAGATAATTTCCTGCACAGCTATTTTGGGAAAAATTAGTTTCATTGTAAAGATTTTAAATAAAACCAACAGCAAGTTAGTGGAGGACAGATAGGGAGGTACCATGAAGGATTTGGGCAGAGCAGAAGGTAATAAATTCATCAATTTATTACTAGATCACATGTTTATGATGCTCCTTTTCTTTGTTCTAGTTGTTGAGATAAATCCATATAGATAGAGAAACAGCAGTCTCTGTGAAAAGCACTCTAATAGTTATAAACTATCTTCTAGGGGACTGATCCACTGATTTGGGGGAATAAGGAAATCAGAAAATAAAGGATATTTGAGTTGAGTCTTGAGAATGAATTGAGTAATCCACAAGAAGCAGAGGAGGAAAATCATCTCCAGCAAAAAGACCATGATGTGCAAAGACTGGAAATTAAGAAAACACACAATGTATTCTATGAAAGGTGAGGAATCCATCCTGACTTGAGAATAGGCTGCAGGTGTTAGAACCAAGGCCATGAAAACAGTTGGAAGTCATATTTGAAGGAGCTTTTTGGCTATAAGTTGTTTGCTTTCTATCTTGTAGACAGCAGAGAGATATTGGAACTTCATATATTGTGGCAGGGAAATTAAGAAAACTCAACATTTAGATTGACATTAGACAAGATACAAAGTGCTGAGATCAAGGAAAAAAATAGAAGATAATGCAACATTTTCTCTTTGATGTGGAGGGGATAATCTCATATCCTAATTTTGCAGTTTGCTATGCTGAAGGCCTTGTTTTTCTTTTCAAATTGCCATTAAGACTTTAGCCTTTGGTTCTATTTCTTGTTTTAGTATTCTGCTTTCTTTCAAAACATCACTTGATGGCTGATTTGAAGATCTTGTTCACTATCAATTAGCTCTTCTTTATTAGTATTGATACTTGTGAAAAAGCTAATCTCATTATAACATGTAGCAGAAAAACACCAACTTGGAAATGAAAAGATGTGTATAATACAGGAATATTACACAAACATTCAGGGGCTTGCCACCTTGGTGAAACTTATTGGGGTCTAGTGGTTTGGGACATTTAGACCTATGCCTTTGAAGACAAAGGATGATATGGTCTGGCTCTGTGTGCCCACCCAAATCTCATCTTGAATTGTAATCCAAATTTTAATCCACATGTGTTGTGGGAGGCATTGTGGGAGGTGATTAGATCATGGGGGTGATTCCTCCATGCTGTTGTCATGATAGTAAATGAGTTCTCATGAGATCTGATAGTTTTTCAAGGGACTTTTCCCACCTTTGCTCGGCACTTCTTCCTGCTACCATGTGAAGGACATACTTGCCTTCCCTTCCACCATAATTATAAGTTGGCTTATAAATCATAATTATGGCTGACCTCCCTAGCCATGCTGAACTGTGAGTCAATTAAACCTCTTTCCTTTAAAAATTATCCAGTCTTGGGTATGTCTTTATTAGCAGCATGAGAACAGACTAATACAAAGGACATGTTACTGCATCTGGCCCTTTCTAACACAAAAAGGGGACACAACAGCTTGTCAGCCTCTTTGGATTATTAGAAACATCACACATTTTATTTGGACATGCTATTCTGATCTACGTATCTAGTGTCTCTAATGACTGCCAATTTTACGTAGGACCAGAACAAGAGAAGGCTCTGTATATGGTCCATGCTCCCATACGAGCTGCTCTACAACTTGTGCCATATGAATGAGCAGATCTGCAGGTGCCTGAAGTGTCAAAAGTAGGTAGGGATGCTGTGTGGAACCTCTGGCGGGTCCCTACAAGTGAATCCTAGCACAGTGCTTTAATAATTTTGGAGCAAAACTTTGCCTTCTCTGCAGAAAAAGCTCTCCTTTTGAAATCCAGCCTCAGGCTCACTACTGGGTAAGTCACAAGTAACTGAAAGCTTGACCATTATCTACTAAGTTACCAAGCCACATGTGCTACCTATCACAAACCAAGTGTTTAGCATCAAGCCAAAACATTAGATATGTATAACAGTACTCAATTGTCAAATGAATGTAATATATATGAGAGCAGGCTCAGCCGGGCGTGGTGGCTCACGCCTGTAATCCCAGCACTTTGGGAGGCTGGAATTGAGGTGAGGTCTTCGAGACTAGCCTGGCCAACATGGTGAAACCCTGTCTCTACTAAAAATACAAAAGAAATAGCCTGGTGTGGTGGTGGGCACCTGTAGTCTCAGCTACTCAGGAGGCTGAGGCATGAGAATCACTTGAACCTAGGAGGCAGAGCTTGCAGTGAGCTGATATGGCTGCACTCCAGCGTGAGTGACAGAGGGAAACTCCATTAAACAAACAAACAAAACAAAACAGACTTAAGCAGGTCTTGCAGGTAACAAGTTAGTGCATGAGCAAGTGTCACAGATGTTGATTGCCCATATTTCTGCCTCATTGTTTCATTGAACTCAACTGATACCTGTGGTCTCATGGGAGCTCCCTATAATCAACTAAGGAAGAATAAAATTTGGGGTCTGATTTATATGATGAGGAGAGGATTGTTTTGGATTGTTTTGTGTCAACTTGGTTAAGCTGAGAATTATATTTCCCAAAATCCTTTCCCCTGTAAGATTGTAAGTGAAAGCTGACCAAAAGAGAACTTTTGTAAGATTAGGAAGGCACACATGTGAAACAGCAGCCTTTACTTTCTGGAAGTCTCTGTGGCCAGACAAAGTGACAAGATCAAGGAGCTCTTCCTCCCAACTCTTGGCCCTGGCAATTAAGAGCAGGCCTGGTTCAACAACAGATAATTTTCTGTAAACTGACAGAAGCCATAGCTACCTTCCCAGAGACCTCTCACTAGCTTGCCTCGAACAGAGTGCCTTCATGGCTAGCTGTGCTGTCCTCAGATTTACCTGCAATCATTTGACTTTTTGACTTGCACCAGTGTTTGATCTTCCTACGCTCCTTTTGGACTGGCAGTTATCCAGCTCTTCCCACAGTTGGGTAAAGTCTGATTCTTGCAATGTGTCCCTTATTGTGTTGCACTTACAGTGATCCTACTTCCATGACTGGACCATCATATGCCCTCCAAGCTCCTGATTTTTTTGTAAATCATCATAATGTTAACACAAGAGGTGAATAACTAAGTAAATTTTAAGAAATTAGGAAGTCCTATTTGTTAGGACTCTACATTTCAAAAACACGTACTAAACCAACTAAAGCAGAAGGGTAAATTTATTGGCTCAAATTGCTGAGAAGTGCAGGTTGTGTTTCTAGGCTTTGGTCATGGCTGAATTTAGATGCACAAACAATTTTATCAAGTCTCTCTTTTCATGCTTCTCAGCTCTGCTTTCTTGGCTGTTTTCATTCTCAGAAGCTCTGTAAGTGGTAGTAAAGAGAAATATAGGCAGTTCCAGGCTTGTATTCTACCAACTTAGTAATGCCAGTGGATTAAGAATATTCTTTCCTCGATAGGTTTACCAAGTCTTCAAGCTGATTTGGTTCATGTACCTTGAGTCATATATTCACCTCTTAAGCAGCAATTGTGGATTCTACTAGTGAAAAATACAGTCAGAATAGTCCCCAAGAACTATGGCAGTCCATCGAAACCTCACACATTGAAAATAGAGAAGTCTATAAGGAAAAATAGGTTTCCGTTGTCAGGATATTTGATAAGTAAAATCAACATATCTCCATTATATCATCCTTAGTTGTCCAGTAAATATGTAAACTTTCTTTTCATACATCTTCAACATTTCTTTTAATACATACATTGATACTATATTACAGAGTATCAATGTATGTATTAAAAGAAATGTTGAAGATGTATGTAATATAATGTATATACTATAATATAATAAAACTCCTTTATACACAAGAAGAACCCACATTCACCCCTTCTCTATTTTTTTAATTTTATCTTTTAATCAATTAATTAATTTTTTTTCTATAAGTAATTGCTGTGCAGGTGGTAATTGTTTACATTAATAAGTTTTTTTTTTTTTTTTTTTTTTGAGACAGAGTCTCGCTCTATCGCCAGGCTGGAGTGCAGTGGAACGATCCTGGCTCACTGCGACTTCCATTCCGGTTTCAAGCAATTCTCCTGCCTCAGCCTCCCGAGTAGTGGAACTACAGGCACGTACCACCATGCCTGGCTAATTTTTTGTACTTTTAGTAGAGACGGGGTTTCACCATTTTGGCCAGGATAGTCTCGATCTCTTGACCTCGTGATTCGCCCACCTAGGCCTCCCAAAGTGCTGGGATTGCAGGCGTGAGCCACCGCGCCCAGCCCATTAGTAAGTTCTTTAGTGGTGATTTGTGAAATTTTGGTGCACCCATCACTCTAGCAGTATACACTGCATCATATTTGTAGTCTTTTATCTCACATCCCCCTCCCACTCTTCCTCCCAAGTCCCCAAAGTCCATTGCATCATTCTTATGCCTTTGCATCCTCATAGCTTAGCTCCCGCATATAAGTGAGAACATATGGTGTTTGGTTTTCCATTCTTGAGTTATTTCACTTAGAATAATCATCTCCAAACTCATTCAGGTCACTGCAAATGATGTTAATTCATTCCTTTTTATGGCTGCATAGTATTCCATCGTGTGTGTGTGTGTGTGTGTGTGTGTATGTATATATATATATATATATATATATGTAAATTTTTATTGACTCATTGATTGATGGGTATTGAAATTGGTTCCACAATTTTGCAATTGTGAATTGTGCCACAATAAACGTGTGTGTGAAAATATCTTTTTCAAATAATGACTTACTTTCCTCTGGGTAGATACCTAGTAGTAGGATTGCTGAATCAAATGGTAGTTCTACTTTTAGTTCTTTAGGGAATCTCCATCTGTTTTCCCTAGTGGCTGTACTAGTTTACGTTCCCACCAGCAGTGTAGCAGACTTCTCTGTTCACTGGATCCATGGCAACATCTACTATTTTTAGATTTTTTGAATATGGCCATTCTTGCAGGAGTAAAGTGGTATCACATTGTGGTTTTGATTTTCATTTCCCTGATGTTGAGCATTTTTTCATATGTTTGTTGGCTATTTGTATATATCTTCTTTTGAAAACTGTCTATTCATGTCCTTAGCCCACTTTTTGATGGGATTGTAGATTCTCTGTAGATTCTGGGTATTAGTAGATTCTAGATATTGTAGATTATGGATATGAGTCCTTTTTCAGATGTATAGATTGTGAAGATTTTCTCCCACTCTGTGGGTTGTCCGTTTACTCTGCTAACTGTTCTTTTTGCCATGCAAAATCTCTTTAATTTAATTAGGTCCCGGCTATTTATCTTTGTTTTTATTGCATTTGCTTTTGGGTTCTTGGTCATGAAATATTTGCCTAAGCCAATGTCTAAAATAGTTTTTCCAATGTTATCTTCTAGAATTTATAGAGTTTCATTTATTAAGTCCTTAATCCATTTTGAGTTTATTTTTGTATAAGATGAGAGATGAGGATCCAGTTTCATTCTCCTACATGTGGCTAGCCAATTAGCCCAGCACCATTCTCTGAAAAGGGGAAAAGGGTCTCCTTTCCCTACTTCATGTTTTTGTCTGCTTTGTCAAAGATCAGTTGGCTGTAAGTATTTGGGTTTATTTCTGGCGTCTCTATTCTGTTCCATTGGTCTAGTGCCTATTTCCACACTACACTGTGCTGTTTTGGTGAGTATGACTTTATAGCATAGTTTGAAATCAGGTAGTGTTATGCCTCCAGATTTTGGTCTTTTTGCTTAGTCTTGCTTTGCCTATGTGGGCCTTTTTTTGGTTCCATGTGAATTTTTAGATTATTTTTTCTAATTCTGTGAAGAATGATGGTGATATTTTGATGAGGATTGCATTGAATTTATAGAATACTTTTGCCAGTATGGTCATTTTCACAATATTGATTCTACCCATCCATGAGCATGGGATGTGTTTCCATTTGTTTGTGTCATCTATGATTTCCTTCAACAGTGTTTTGTAGTTTTTCTTGTAGCGGTCTTTTGACCACTTGGTCAGGTTTTTTTTTTAAGAGTTGTTTTTTTTTTCCAGCTATTGTAAAAGGGGTTGAGTTCTTGATTTGATTCTCCATTTGGTCACTGTTGGTGTGCAGAAGAGCTACTAATTTGTGTACATTAATCTTGTATCTGAAAACTTTGCTGAATTCTTCTATCAGTTCTAGGGAGCTTTTTGGAGGAATCCTTAGGGTTTTCAAGGTAAAGCATCATGTCATCAACAAACAGTGACAGTTCAACTTCCTCTTTACCCATTTGGATGCTCTTTATTTCTTTTTCTTGTCTGATTGCTCTGGCTAGAACTTACAGTATTATGTCGAAGAGAAGTGGTGAGAGTGGGCATCCTTATCTTGCTCCAAATCTCAGAAGAATACTTTCAATTTTTCCCATTCAGTATTATGTTGGCTATAGGTTTGTCATAGATGGCTTTTATTACATTTTGGTATGTCCCTTGTATGCTAATTTTACTGAGAGTTTTAGTCACAAGAGATGTTGGATTTTGTCAAATGCTTTTTCTGCATCTATTGAGATGATTGTGTGATTTTTGTTTTTAATTCTGTTTGTGTGGTGTATCACATTTATTGACTTGCATATGTTAAACCATACTGGGCATAAAGCCCACTTGATCATGGTAGATTATCTTTTTGATATGTTGTTGGTTAGCTACTATTTTGTTAAGTAATTTAAGATCAATGTTCATCAAAGATATCAGTCTGCCGTTTTGTTTTTTGGTTATATCCTTTCCTGATTTTGGTATTAGGGTGATGCTGGCTTCATAAAATGAAATAGACAGGGTTCCTTCTCTATCTGTTGGAACAGTGTCAAAAAGATTGGTACCAGTTCCTCTTTGAATGTCTGGAAGAATTCTGCTGTGAATCCGTCTAGTCTTGGACTTTTTTTTGTTGGTGATTTAAAAATTACCATTTCAATCTTGCTGTTTGTTATTGGTCTGTTCAGGGTATCTAATTCTTACTGATTTAAGCCAAGAGGTTTGCATTTTTCCAGGAGTTTATTTATCTCTTCTAGGTTTTCTAGTTTATGTGCATAAAGGTGTTCATAGTAGCTTGGACTGATCTTTCATATTTCAGTGGTGTCGGTTGTAATATCTTCTGTTTCATTTCTTAGTGAGGTTATTTGGATTTTTTTTCTCTTCTTTTCTTGGTTAATCTTGCTAATGGTCTATCCATTTTATTTATTTTTTCAAATAACCAGCTTTTTGTTTCATTTATCTTATTTATCTATTTTTTGTTGTCTATTTTATTTAGTTCTGCTTTGATCTTGGTAATTTCCTTTCTTCTGCTGGGTTTGAGTTTGGTTTGTTCTTGTTTCTCTTGTTTCTTAAGGTATGACCTTAGAATGTCAATTTGTGCACTTTCAGTCTTTTTGATATAGGGCTTAGGGCTATGAACTTTCCTCTTAGCAATGCCTTTGCTGTATCCCAGAGGTTTTGATAGGTTATGTCATTATTGTCATTCAGTTTGAAGAATTTTTTAATTTTCATCTTGATTTCACTTTTGGCCCAATGCTAATTCAGGAGCAGGTTATTTAATTTCCATGTATTTGCATGGTTCTGAAGGTTCTTTTTGGATTTGATTTCCAGTTTTATTCCACTGTGGTCTAAGAGAGTGCTTGATATAACTTGAATTTTCTTCAATTTATTGAGACTCATTTTATGGCCTATCATATGATCTATCTTGGAGAAAGTTCCATGTGCTATTGAGTAGAATGTGTATTCTGAGGTTGTGTTACTATCTCATTTCTTAGGTCTATTAGTAAATTTTTATAAATTTGGGACCTCCAGTGTTTGTTGCATATGTGTTTAGGATTGTAATATTTTTCTGTTTGACAAGACCTTTTACCATTATATAATGTACCTCTTTGTCTCTTGTAACTGCTGTTGCTTTAAAGTTTGTTTTGTCTGATATAAGAAGAGCTACCTTTGCTCACTTTTGGTGTCCATTTGCATGAAATGCCTTTTCCCACTCCTTTACTTTAAGTTTATGTGAGTCCTTATGAGTTAGGTAAATCTCCTGAAGGCAGCAGATAGTTAGTTGGTGAATTTTTACTCATTCTGTGATTCTGTATCTTTTAAGTGGAGATTTTGGCCATTTACATTCTATGTTAGTATTGAAATGTGAGGTATTCTTGCATTCATCATGCTCTTTCTTGCCTGCATACTTTGTTTTTTTGTTGTTGTTGTTTTTGCTTTTGAACTTGCATTTTTGCTTTATAGGTCCTGTGTAATTTATGCTTTAAAAAGGTACTGTTTTGATGTGTTTCCAGGATTTGTTTCAAGATTTAGAGCTCTTTTAGCAGTTCTTGTAGTTGTGGCTTGGTAACAGCAGATTCTCTCAGCATTTGTTTGTCTGAAAACGACTGTGTCTTTCTTTCATATATGACGCTTAGTTTTACTGGATACAAAATTCTTGGCTGATAATTGTTTTGTTTGAGGAGGCTGAAGATAGGGCCCCAATCCCTTCTAACTTGTAAGGTTTCTACTGAGAAATCTGCTGTTAATCTGATAGGTTTTCCTTTATAGGTTTCCTGGTGCTTTTGTCTTACAGGTCTTAAGATTTTTTTCCTTTGTCTTAACTTTGAATAACCTGATGACTAACCTAGGCAAAGATCTTTTTGTGATAAATTTTCCAGGTGTTCTTTGTGCTTCTTGTTTTTGGATGTCTAGGTCTCTAGCAAGGCTAGGGAAGTCTTCCTCAATTATTTCCCCAAATATGTTTTCCAAGCTTTTAGAATTATCTTCTTCCTCAGGAACATTGATTACTCTTAAGTTTGGTTGTTTAACATAATCTCAGACTTCTTGAAGAGTTTGTTCATATTTTCTTATTCTTTTTTTCTTTGTCTTTGTTAGATTAGGTTAATTTAAAGACCTTGTCTTTAAGCTCTTAATTTCTTTATTCTACTTGTTCAGTTCTATTGCTGAGACTTTCCAGAGCATTTCACATTTCTAAGTATGTCCAAAGTTTCCTGAATTTTTGATTATTTTTTCTTTAAGCTGTCTACTTCCTTGAATATTTCTCCCTTCACTTCTTTATCATTTTTTTTTAATTTCCTTGCATTGGGCTTCACCTTTCTCTGGTCTCTCCCTGATAAGCTTAATAACTAACCTCCTGGATTCTTTTTCAGGTAAATCAGGAGTTTCTTTTTGGTTTGGATCTATTGCTGGTGCCTAGTGTGATTTTTGGGGGGCTGTTGGAGAGCCTTGCTTTGTCATATTTCCAGGGTTGGTTTACTGGTTCCTTCTCATTTAGGTTGGCTCTGCCAAAGGGAAGGCCTAGGGCTGAAGCCTGTTGTTCAGATTCTTTTGTCTCATGGGTGTTCCCTTAATGTAGTACTCTCACCCTTGTCCTGTGGATGTGGCTTTCTGTGAGCTGAACTACAGTGATTGTTGTCCTTCTTCTGGGTCTAGCCACCCAGCGAGTCTACCTGGCTCTGGGCTGGTACTGGGGCTTGTCTGCACATACTCCTGTGATGTAAACTCTCCTTGGGTCTTTCAGCCATGTGTCTCAGTGCCTGTTCTGGTGGAGGTGGTGGAGGGGTGCAGTGGACTCCATGAAGGTTCTTAGCTTTGGTGGTTTAATGCTCGATTTTTGTGCTGGTTGGCCTCCTGCCAGCGGTGTTGCTTTCCAGAAAGCATCAGCTGTAGGAGCGTAGAGAGGGACTGGTGGTGGTAGGGGCCCTAGAACTCCCAAGATTAATGCCCTTTGTCTTCTGCTACCAGGATGGGTAGGGAAGGACCATCAGGTGGGGGCAGGGCTAAGCATGTCTGAGCTCAGGCTCTTCTTGGTTGGGTCTTGCTATGAGTGCTGTTGAGGAGGGGTGTAAGATTTCCAGGTGACTGGAGTTGTGTACCTAGGAAGATTATGGCTGCCTTTGCTGAGCCATGCAGTTTGTCAGGAAAGTGGGGGAAAGCCAGCAGTCACAGGCCTTACCCAGCTCCCACTCAAATGGAAGGGCTGGTCTCACTCCCACTGTTCTCCCCCATCCCAACAGCCCTGAGTCTGTTTCCAGGCAGAGGGCATGACAGGCTTGAAATCTCCCACCTTCCAGTTGTGAGAGAAAAGGGCTTGGTTCTTCTCCTGCCTGTGGAGTCTGCACACCATGTTTGTGCCTTCCCCTGAGTTCTGGCATGGAGGCTTCTCTCCCTGTTCATATTGTTACAAAGTTCAGCTAGAGATTTCCTTCTCTCTGTGTAGTTTTAGCCCCTGCTCCTCTGGCCACCTACCTGATGGACCCCTGTAGTGCCAGGTAGGAATGGCCTGCTTTGTGACCCAGCAAGCTCCCAGGGCCTTTCTGCAGCTTCCTCTACCCCTGTATTTCGCTTGGCTCTCTAAATTGTCTCAGCTCCAGGTAAGGTCAGAAACTTCTCCCGCAAACAACTTCAGCTTTTCCAGTGGGTGGTTTGTGTTCAGGAGAGGAGGGTTTCCCTTTCCTACTTCAGCAGTTGGGGCACTCAAAGTTTTTGTGGTATCTCCCGGGTCCTGAAGGAGCAGTCCGCTCTGGATTGCTGTTTGGCCCCTGCACTTGATCTGGAGCTAAAATTCACAATATGAACTTCTGCAAGCTGCTCTGTCTGGAGGTTAACTCTAGTCCTGCCTCTTGTCAGCCACGATGATCCTAGAATTCCACATTGTCTCTAAAAAGTATGTGTGTTGTGCACACATGTTTACTCTGTGTACCTCTAGAAGAATCCTTGTTTTGTGCTTGTCTGACAGTCTCAACGGTAGCTTCTCATGAAGCAGTCTGTGACTAAGTGGTATATTTGTTTAACCACCTACAATATAACATAATAGACAATGAAATAAATAACATACAAAATGTAATAAAATTTTCACACAAATGAGAAAAGGGGGAGATTAATAAACAGTGGTTTTACTCCTCAGAGTTTGCAAATTCTTTCTGCATTGAAGAGTAGTGAGCACCTTGGTCAGACAATCTGCATTATGGAGGATTTTGTCTAACAGTTTGATATTCTTAAGTAAATTACTTGACATTTGCTATTGACATTGCATAGGACTCTTTTTTTTATGGTACTTTAGGTTCTGGGGTACTTGTGCAGATCATGCAGGATTGTTGCATAGGTACATTCATGACAAGGTGGTTTGCTGTCTCTATCCCCCCATCATCTATATCTGGCATTTCTCCCCACATTATCCCTTTGCACCATCCCCACCCCCTGCTGTCCCTCCCCTAACCCCCACCAAAGACCCCAGTGTGTAATGTTCCCTTCCTTGTGTCCATGTGTTCTCATTGTTCAACACCCATCTATGATTAAGAATATGCAGTATATGATTTTCTTAAAAAAAAAGAAAAAAATATATATATAGGCTGCCTCCATCCCCATCACCTATATCTGGCATTTCTCCCCATGTTATACCTCTGAACTCCCTACCCCAACTGTCTCTCCTCTAGTCCCCCTCAACAGTCCCCAGTATGTGATGCTCCCTTCCCTGTGTCCATGTGTTCTCATTGTTCAACACCTGCCTATGAGTGAGAATATGCAGTGTTTGATTTTCTGTTCTTGTGTCAGTTTGCTGAGAATGATGGTTTCCAGGTTCATCCGTGTCCCTACAAAGGATACAAACTCCTCATTTTTTATGGCTGCATAGTATTCTATGATGTATGTATGCCACATTTTCCCTGTCCAGTCTATCATCGATGGGCATTTGGGTTGGTTCCAGGTCTTTGCTATTGTAAACAGTGCCACAATGAACATACATGTGCATATGTCTTTATAATAGAATGATTTATAGTCCTTTGGGTATATACACAGTAATGGGATTGCTGAGTCAAATGGAATTTCTATTTCTAGGTCCTTGAGGAATCACCACACTGTCTTCCACAATAGTTGAACTAATTTACACTCCCACCAACAATGTAAAAGTGTTCCTATTTCTCCACATCCTCTCCAGCATCTGTTGTCTCCAGATTTTTTAATGATCACCATTCTACTTGGCGTGAGATGGTATCTCAATGTAGTTTTGATTTACATTTCTCTAAAGTCCAATAGTGATCAGCATTTTTTCATATGTTTGTTGTCCTCATATATGTCGTCTTTTGAAAAGTGTCTGTTCATAGCCTTCACCCATTTTTGAATGGGTTTGTTGGGTTTTTTTCTTGTAAATCTGTTTTAGTTCTTGGTAGATTCTGAATATTAGCCCTTTGTCAGATGGGTAGATTGCAAAAATTTCTTCCCATTCTGTTGGTTGCCAGTTCATGCTAATGATTTTTTCTTTTGCTGTACAGAAGCTCTGGAGTTTAATTAGATCCCATTTGTCTATTTTGGCTTTTGTTGCCAATGCTTTTGCTGTTTTAGTCATGAAGTCCTTGCCTATGCCTATGTCCTGAATGGTTTTGCTTAGGTTTTCTTCTAAGGTTTTGTGGTGTTAGGTCTTATGTTTAAGTCTTTAATCCATCTGGAGTTAATTTTAGTGTAAGGTATCAGGAAGGTGTCCAGTTTCTGCTTTCTGTACATGGCTAGCCAGTTTTCCCATCACCATGTATTAAACAGGGAATCCTTTCCCCATTGCTTGTTTTTGTCATGTTTGTCAAAAATCACATAGTTGTAGATATGTGGCATTTAAAGTGGTTTTTCCAGTTCTGTGAAGAAGGTCATTGGAAGCTTGATGAGGATAGCATTGAATCAAGAAATTACTTTGGGCAGTGTGGCCATTTTCATGATATTGATTCTTTCTAACCATGAGCATGGAATGTTTCCCCATCTGTTTGTGTCCTGCCTTATTTCATTGAGCAGTGGTTGGTAGTTCTTCCTGAAGAGTTCCTTTAGATCCTTTGTTAGTTGTATTCCTAGGTATTTTATTCTCTTTGTAGCAATTGTGAATGGCAGTTGGTTCTTGATTTGGCTCTTTTTAAGACTGTTATTGGTGTATAGGAATGCTTGTGATTTTTGTGCATTGATTTTGTATCCTGAGACTTTGCTGGAGTTGTTTATCAGTTTCAGGAGATTTTGGGTTGAGATGATAGGGTATTCTAAATATACAATCATGTCATCTGCAAATAGAGACAGTTTGACTTCCTCCTTTCCTAATTGAATACCCTTTGTTTCTTTTTCTTGCCTGATTGCTGTGGCCAGAACTTCCAATACTACACTGAATAGGAGTGGTGAGAGGGCATCCTTGTCTAGGGCCAGATTTCAAATGGAATGCTTCCAGTTTTTGCCCATTCAGTATGATATTGGCTGTGGGTTTGTCCTAAATAGCTTTTATTATTTTGAGATACATTTCGTCGATACCTAGTTTATTGAGAGTTTTTAACATAAAGGGCTGTTGAATTTTGTCAAATGCCTTCTCTGCATCAATTGAGATAATCATGTGGTTTTTTTCTTTGGTTCTTTTTATGTGGTGAATTACATTTATGGACTTGCATATGTTGAAGCAGCCTTGCATCCTGGGATGAAGCCTACTTGATCGTGATGGATAAGCTTTTTGATGTGCTGTTGCAATCGGTTTGCCAGTATTTTATTGAAGAGTTTTACAACTATGTTCATCATGGATATTGGCCTGAAGTTTTCTTTTCTTGTTGATTCTCTGCTGGGTTTTGGCATCAGGATGTTGTTGGTCTCATAAAATGATTTGGGGAGGATTCCCTCTTTCTGGATTGTTTGGAATAGTTTCAGAAGGAGTGGCACCAGCACCTCTTTGTGTGTCATAGAATTTGGCTGTGAACCCATCTGGACCTTGGCTCTTTTTGGTGGATTGGCTATTAATTGCTGACTCAACTTCAGCCCTTGTTATTGGTCTATTCAGGGTTTCGACTTCTTCCTGGTTTAGGCTTGGGAGGGTGTAAGTGTCCAGGGATGTATCCATTTCTTCCAGGTTTACTGGTTTATGTTCATAGAGTTGTTTGTAGTAATTTCTGATGGTGGTTTGTATTTCTGTGGAATCGGTGGTGATATCCTCTTTATCATTTTTTATTGCATCTAGTTGATTCTTCTCTCTTTTCTTTTTTATTAATCTGTCTAGTGATCTATTTTGTCGATCTTTTCAAAAACCCAGCTCCTGGATTTATTAATTTTTTGAAAGGTTTTTGTGTCTCTATCTCTTTCAGTTTTGCTCTGATCTTAGTTATTTCTTGTCCTCTGGTAGCTTTTGAGTTTTTTTTTTTTTATCTTGTGCCTCTAGCTCTTTCAATTTTGATGATAGGGTGTCAATTTTAGATATTTCCTTGTTTCTCATGTGGGCATTTATTGCTATAAATTTTCCTCTAGTCACTGCTTTAAATGTGTCCCAGAGATTCTGCTACGTTGTGTCTTCATTCTTGTTGGTTTTGAAGAACATCTTTATTTCTGCCTTCATTTCATTGTTTATCAAGTCAATATTAAAGAGTGAGTTATTCAGTTTCCATAACATTGTGTCATTCTGTGTTAATTTCTGAATTCTGAGTTGTAATTTGATTGCACTGTGGTCTCAGAGACTGTTTGTTATTATGGGCTCAATTTTAGAGTAGGTGTGATGTGGTGCTGAGAATAACGTGTAATTTTTGTGGTTTTTGGGGTGAAGAGTTCTGTAAATGTCTATTAGGTTTGCTTGGTCCAGGTCTGAGTTCAAGTCCTGGATAGCCTTGTTAGCTTTCTGTCTCGTTGATCTGTCTAATATTGACAGTGGAGTGTTAAAGTCTCCCACTATTATTGTGTGGGAGTCTAAGTCTCTTTATAAGTCATGAAGAACTTGCTTTATGTATCTGGATGCTTCTGTATTGAATGCGTATATATTTAGGATCATTAGCTCTTCTTGTTGCATTGATCCTTTTACCATTATGTAATGCCCTTCTTTGTCTCTTTTGATCTTTGTTGCTTTAAAGTCTATTTTATCAGAGACTAGGATTGCAACTCCTGCTTTTTTTCTTTCTTTTTTTTTTTTTTTGGCTCTCTATTTGCTTGGTAGATCTTCCTCCATCCCTGTGTTTTGAGTCTATATGTATCCTTGCATGTGAGATGGGTTTTATGGATACAGCACACAGATGGATTTTGACTGTTTATCCAATTTGCTGCTCTGTGTCTTTTGATTGGGGCATTTAGTCGATTTACATTTAAGGTTAATATTGTTATGTGTGAATTTGACCCTGCCATTTTGATGCTAGCTGATTGTTTTGCCCATTAGTTGATGATGTTTCTTCATTGAATTGATGCTCTTTACCATTTGGTACATTTTGGAGTAGCTGGTACTGGTTGTTTCTTTCCTTGTTTTGTGCTTCTTTCAGGAGCCCTTGTAAGGCAGGCATGGTGGTGATGAAATCTCTGAGCAATAGCTTGTTCATAAAGGATTTTATTTCTCCTTCGCTTATGAAGCTTAGTTTGGCTGGCTATGAAATTCTAGGTTGAAAGTTCTTTTCTTTAAGGATGTTGAATATTGGCCCCCACTCTCTTCTGGCTTGTAGGGTTTCTGTGAAGAGATCCACTGTGAGTCTGATGGGCTTCCCTTTGTGGTTAACCCAACCTTTCTCTCTGGCTGCCCTTAGCATTTTTTCCTTCATTTCAACCCTGGTGAATCTGATGATTATGTGCCTTGGGGTTGCTCTTCTTGAGGAATATCTTTGTGGTATTCTCTGTATTTCCTGGACTTGAAT
>CAUYLG010006123.1:0-42114 GCA_963573385.1 Cacajao melanocephalus | reverse complement strand
AGCAGCAGCAGCAGCATTATTCTGTTCTTTCCAGTAATGAGAAGCAGCTGTTACATGGTGGCTATCCTTCTCAAAATAGTAGATCCTGGAAGTGAAAACTCATCATATAAACTTCTAGGTCCAGTGACAGAGCAGAATCTCCAAAGCATTTAGGACCTGCGGATAAGTGACTACAGGAAGGTCTTGCGGTCATGAAATATGTGTAGCACATGGGGTCCAGAAATCTGAGTTCAAGTTCTACCTTATATATATATATATAACCTTAAGTCATACACACTGTACACTCTTTTTTTTTTGGAGACATGGTCTTACTCTGTCACCCAGGCCGGAGTGCCATAGTATAATCTCAGCTCAGTGCAACCTCCCCTTCCTGGGCTCAAGTGATCCTCTCACCTCAGCTCCCCAAGTAGCTGGGACTACAGGCATGAGACATCATGCCTGGCTAATTCTTGGATTTTTTGTATAGGCAGGTTTTCACCACGTTTCCTACGCTGGTCTCAAACTCCTGAGGTCAAGCAATCCACTTGCTTCAGCTTCCCAAAGTGCTGGGATTACAGGTGTTAGCCACTGTGCCCAGCCTCAGTTTCCTTCCCCAGAAAATGGGCATCATGTTATATATCTTATAGGGTTATTGTGAAGGTTAAGGTAGAAGGTGCAAGCAAAAGTGCTTTGCAAACCATAAAGCTCTAGGTTGGTGTAAATGACTGAATTTTTTTTTTAAACTTTAAGTTCTGGGATACATGTGCAGAATGTGCAGGTCTGTTATATAGGTATACATGTGCCATGGTGGTTTGCTGCACCTATCAACCTACCATCTAGGTTTTAAGCCCTGCATGCATTAGGTATTTGTCCTAATGCTCTCCCTCCCCTTTCCCCCAACTCCCCGACAGGCCCTGGTGAATGATGTTCCTCTCCCTGTGAAAGACTGAACTTTTATATCAACGGGTTTGTCAGTGTTCTGCTATACAGCACTATACTCATTTTTAACTTTTAAAAATGGAAATACCTCTTTTTTAGTTCTTGGTAATATATAATCATTGTAAAAAATTAAGGCAAAATGAGAAAAGGCAAGTTTCTTTAATCTCAACTGCTGATGACACTTTCTAATTCTTATTTATTTAAAGATATCTCAATATATTAACTGAAAAAAGTTTCAAATATTTTTGTAGTATGATCCTACTTATAGCTTAGGAATTACTGCCTATTAAATATTAGTGATGAGAATAAACATGCAATATACTACATTAAGATTATAAGATCTTTTAGAGACTTTTATAATTTTCAAATTCTATCAATGATTGCTAATGATCCTTTAGGTACTATACAAGAATAGAGTACTAGTTAGAATTTAGGTTCTACATTGGTAAAAATAGAGAAAATATAAGTGCAAATTCATAATTTGAGTGAAGATTAAGTTAGACAATGCACAGTATTGTCTTAAAGCAACATAAATGTTAGCTGTTGTGATTATCAATAATAATACATTGAGGTTATTTTGTTACTTGCTTTTGCTAAAAGACCTGCTTACTGATGACCACAGGGTAGTTTATCTGATTAACCTGTGATTACTGGGGATAAAGTAGAAGGTTTTAGGAAATAAGATTGTTAATTTACAAGGTTGGGAGGTAGTGCAGAAGTAATTATGAAGACTGTGGAGGTTGGAAGCAGTGGGTGAGGACAAGTAGGTAGCCGGGCTGGGTGATGGCCGGGGACTTTCTGATCTGTGGTATCTGGCTGTGGCTTCTTTCGTCAGATGCTTTAACTACTGTTACTGAGATTTCATGTGCATTTCCCTACACAAATCTTCAGTGCTACTGCCAGATTGCTAACATGTGAGGAGACAGTGCTGGCTTTTTTTCTCTGACAATGACCAGAAACTTACTGTATGAATCATGTCAAAATTCCACAGCATTTTTTCCTCCATTTAATCTAACTCCAAAGTCTTTTCCCTACCCCTTATTAAAATTTAAATGTTGTACATGCAACACTTGGAAGAGAAAAAGAGGTACAGGGTTTTTTAAAGTTTAAAAGTGACTTTTAAAAATAACATTGTCTCTAAGGGAATTTCTTCTGTATCTTTGTAAAGCTGTTAACACACACACACACACACACACACACACACACACACACACACCCCTCTACCTCCCCCAGCTGTCAATGAATGGTATAAATAACAACTGTGACTTTAACCACAACAAAAACGTGTTACTTCTTAGGTTGTCTTTGAGGTTTTCCTTTTAAAAGCTGTTTCTAGGAGCCAAGTTTTTTTTTTTTTTTTTTTCTAGGATCACTGCTGACTGACTAAGGACCTCAGGCTGTTTACGTGGGAGAGCTTTAGATATGGTTATTTGTATGGCATTGTACCAAGGCCTTCAAATATTTGCTGGGAGGTTTGGTGGAGAATGTCTAGACCAGTGCAAACACTGCCGGCCCAGAGAAATCCAAGAAGCTCAAGGAACAATTCAAGAACCCTTTCTTTATCCTATTGTCATCACAAGGAATTACAAGGAAATCTTCTGAATCTTTGCCAGCCTGGATGAGCCCATCAAAGAGGGTCCAAGTCAATAAAGGTTCTTGATTTCACCACGCCTGGTTTCATTCATTCCACAGTGATGAGACCCATCGATCTTAAGAGTCAGGCAAGCTTCATACCAGCCCAACATCTGCCACGCACTTGCTGGTTCACTCTGGCAAGTCAGTGGCCCTCTCGGGGCTCTAGTTTTCTTAGTTTTAAATGAAAGTGGTTAAGTAAAAGAATGTCTAGGCTCCCTTTCTTTGATCCTATCTATCTATTAAGTAACTTTCAGGTGTAGTCATTGAACCAGGTCTGCAGTAAAAGATATAAAGAAAAAATTATAAGATGAGATCCCTTGTCTCAAGATAGTTTGATTGGATGTTTAAGCCTCTTTTATTATTTCTCAGCTCCTAGGAGTTTCTTGGAAGCACATAATCTCACAGAGTGTATGTGGTCACAGGCAAATACATAATAAATTATTTATTGATGTTACATCACAATACAAGATAAAATGATATCATCTATGTTGCCAGGCTTTGAGTCCACCCTAAACTTTTGTACAGGTGGCCAACACACAAATAAAACACTTATAATAACCGTTATTTTGCGTATAACAGGAGCTATAATATGTCCGTCTCCTACTGTGTACCTAGCTCTCTGCTAGATGCTTTAAAAGCCTTATCTCTGAAACTCTCATGACAATCTTGTAAGATAGGCAGTGCTATCTCCATTCTATACATGAGGAAACCAAGACTTTGAGAGATTAAGAAACTTCCCCATCATTGGCCGGGTGTGGTGGCTCATGCTTTTAATCCCAGCACTTTGGAAGGCTGAGGTGGGTGGATCACCTGAGGTCAGGAGTTTGAGACCAGCCTGGGCAACATGGCAAAACCCCGGTTCTACTAAATGAAACAAAACAAAACAAAACAAAATTAGATGGGCATGGTGGTATATGCCTGTAATCCCAGCTACTTGAGAGGCTGAGGCAGGAAAATCGCTTGAACCCAAGAGGCAGAGGTTGCGGTGAGCCGAGATGGCATCACTGCACTCCAGCCTGGGTATCAGAGCGAGACTCCGTCTCCAAAGAAAAGAAACTCGCCCAACATCATGTAGCTCTTTCGGTTCCAAAGTCTAATCTCCTTTCACTGTACCTCTGCCTCTGGGTGTAATGTTTTGCGTTTTACAAAGCATATATATGTGTACACACACACACACACACACACACACACACACACCTGGGATTTTGAAGATGAGTACACTGAAGCACAGGCTGATTAAATGATGTGTCCCAAATCCCTTCACTAGAGAGTGACAGACGAGGGACCTGAATGAAGCCAGGTGCTCTGACTCAAGCAAATGTTCCCTCACCTGCAGTGCTGCTTGCTGCATGCCCTGGCTGACATGGTTTTGTAAGATTCCTTAACCCTCCTAGGTGGGGCAGGCATGCCACACATCCCCTCCCCACATTGTTCATACGCTGCTTCCCATTTTCTTGCTCAACCCTCTTGCAATCTCTCTCAGTTCCATACATGGGCATTTCATCTTTCTAGCTGCTCAGGCCCCAGAACAAGAACCAACGACTTGCGCTTTTCTCTTACACCTGTGTCTACTCCTTCAACAAATCCGCCGGCCTTCCTTCAACATAAACCCAGGATCTGACCATTTCTTGGCACCTCCATCAGTTTCCTCTCAGTCATGCCAGGCATCTTTCCTGTCATCTCATCTGGTCCCCCCGTATCTTCCCTTGCTCCCTACAGTCTCTTCTCCACACAGTAGCCAGAGGGATCCTGTTAAGTCAGAAGCCACATCCTGCCCTTCTCTGCTGATAAATGCTCCAGTGGCTTCCAGTTTCACTGGGAACAAAAGACCTACGAGATGGACTTGACACCTGCCACGAGGCCTCCTGGCTGTTCCTGGAACACATCAGGACCACTTCTGCCCCAGGGTCTTTGCACTTGCAGTTTTCCTGCCCTGGGACCCTCTTCCCCACATGTCTGCAGAGCCCACTCCTCGGCTCCCTCAAGTGTGTGCTAATTTGCCATCTCCTTGGGGAGGCTTCCCTTGCCCACCTTTATTCAAACTACCGCTCCTCTCTACATCTACGCGATGTTTTCCAGCTTCACTCTGGAGTTCTGCCTCCTTTCTCCTTCTAAGCACTTATCACTGTCTGGCAAACGATGCATTGAACCAGTTCATTTTATTTGTCATCTGTCTCCCCAAATTGAATGTAAGCCCCCCAAAGGCAGGGTTTCATTTGGGGAAGGGAAGTTCTGGTTCGTTCACTACCGTAACCCTGGTGTCTACAACAATGCCTGGCACTTAGTAGGTCTCAATATATTTTTTTTTGACAGAGTCTCCCTCTGTTGGCCAGACTGGAGTGCAGTGGTGCCATCTCGCCTCACTGCAACTCCCACCTCCTGGGTTCAAGTGATTCTCTTGCCTCATCTTGCCTCAGCCTCTCAAGTAGCTGGGACTATAGGTGTGCACCACCATGCCTGGCTAATTTTTTGGTGTTTTGGTAGAGAAGGGGTTTCACTATGTTAGCCAGGCTGGTCTTGAACTACTGACCCCAAGTGAGCCACCCACTTCAGCCTCCCAAATTGCTAAGATTACAGGTGTGAGCCACCGTGCCTGGCCCCAGTACGTGTTTTTCAAATGGATGAATGATGGATATTCATTCCCTGTCCCCTGACAGGTGTTAGGGCCTCATCTCTTCCTGATCTGCAGAGTGGATCATTTTTTTTTTTTTATCTCAGGCATATGTTCGCTCTTCTGAGGTGTGGTATGACCACTCATTTCTCACTGACTCTCACCTAAGCCCCATTCCTACCTAAGATGTTCTCCGCAGAGGCTTGGGTGAGGCTGCAGTCATGCCAGCTTCCACTCTCATCCCACATTCTTTGAGTTTAATGAGGAAGCCTCCCTCAGGTGCCATCCTGGACCACTTCCTAAGACGCTGCCTTCACAGACAACACTCAGTTTCAGGAGCCATCCAGCTGTTGAAGGTCAACCATTCAACTTACTGAGTATTAATTATTCAAATGTGTCTGGCTGTCTGGGAGGCCTTCAGCCAGCAATGAAATGGAGGGTGAATCAGGGTGAGGGAGAAAGTTCATATTAATGGTACCACTTTCCCCATCTCAAAGGGGTAAATACCCTTGTCCCCCTGTGCTTCCAGGTTGAAGAGAGTGTGGGAGCACAGGAGGAGAGAAGGCTATTCAATCTGTAATTTGCAAAAAAAAAAAAAAAAAAAAAGAAGCCATTTGTCAAAGTTTCTGCTTGAGATATTTGGTAATAGAACTGCCCTTCAAGGTTTCCTTAAGGGTAATGCTGCTGATTAAAAAGGAAACATGCTCTCCCATTTTGCATTTGAGAAAACAGTCACACAGAGTTGGGTGGTGATTCTCAAAGGACAACAGCAGCCCCTTGTATCAAGGGACTGTCATGTTCACCCCCCACCCACCAGAACTGTGTCCTAGGCCATCTCTGGAGGAGGATGTCATCATGAAAGTTGCCTGCCATCGAGAGAAAGAAAAGGAAGAGAAACTCACTCACCACTCAAACCCCAAACAGTGCTGGGTCAGGAGTGAGAGCAGAGCAGGCAGATCTGGGTAGAACGTTAGAAGTAGCATCAGTGTCCCAGCTGGGATGGCCTTTAAAGGTCAGCCAGGACAAACTTGGAGGTCACCTGTACTTGGGGAAGCTGAGGTGAGGAGGGGATGAGTGACTCCAGGGTCCCAGCCACGCAGGGAGTTAATGACTAAAAAGCAGTCAGGATTCTGCCACCGTGAGTCTCTGCATGGAGCTATGTCCAGGGTGCTTAAATGACCATGGCAACCCACTGCGTTTGTACCCTTATGTTCCAGATGAGGAGACAGACCCATAAGGCAGAAACAGCAATGAGGCAAGGAGGCCAGAGAAGATATTTAATGCGGACCTTCACCCGTTGCCTTCTCTTGAGTTCATTTAAGCAGCACTTTCTGTTCTTTCTCTCTTCCTTTCCTTCAGTATCACGGTAATTTTATAACAATTTTGTCTAGTCCCTCAGGAAATGGTCTTGTAAACTTGAAAAACAAATGCCTAAATTCACTGAACCAAGTTAGTTTCCTGTACTGTCTCTTCTGTTCCATGCCAGTGTTTCTGCCCAGAAGTGGGGTCAGTTTGTTCAGAGTGAAGGGAAAGGCAGAGATTCTGTGGACTCCCCCAGAGTCATAGCTTAGCAATGAGAAGACAGGGACGCATAGGACAGTCTCCCCAAAGTAGACTATCCCAGTGTTCTCAGCATACAGCAGGTGCTTAGCAAATGATGACTGCATTGTGTTGTTAGGTGCCATGCTGGAAAACTTATAGGCTACCAATTTTACAACAGACCAATGGACAGGTGTATTGATCACCCAACTACTCTATATCCAGAGTTATCATTGGAATTGTCCAAAAGTCAAGAGACATATAGCTTTACTCTCAGGGGCCTTGAAATCTCATTGGGAAGCCAGTTCTATCACACATAACATACCTTGAGCAAAATACAAGACAGTTCCCATAAAAGACCCTGTAATATTGATGAGATTGTAGAGAGAGGATTTAAAAGCCAGCTCACTCCGTCATCATGCCCATGTAATAATAATGATACTAATAGTCATAGCTGCCCTTTTTCGAGCAGTTAACTGTAGTTACTACCAGGCACATGCTAAGCACTTTAAATATATCATCTCATTTACTCTGCACAACAAACCTACCAGTACTAATATTATCTCCTTGTCCACGGTCGCATAGCTGAAAGTGTGGAGCCAGAACACATCGACTTTTTCTATGTGGATTTGTAAAACAAAACAAAAAACAGAAAAGCGTAGAGCCAGAATTGGAATCCGGGCACCTTTTACTAACCCTAACCCTAAAGTCATGTTCTTAGCGTTGACAACCACAGCCATCCTCAGCCTCTCTAGTCCTGTGTGTGTAGGTGGCTCCTTGAAAGATGACTGTACCTTTTAAAGTCTCTCTCTGCGTCCTCTGGCCACCATGTTCCGGTCCAGATCAGTGGTCCTCAAACTCTCGGACACCCACCACCTAATAGAGGGTCCTGATGAGTGAGAGAGAAAGGGGAACTGCTTGTCATCTGTGGCCCATTTGCGTCCACCCACCCCTGGAAGTGAGGGGCACACGTGAACCCTGTCCCCACGTTGTCACTCAGGTGGAAACAAGTTGAGAACCCCAGTTTTGGGGTCACCCTGGTTGCTCCCATCCCATTTTGCATTTTCCGTTCCTGCTTTCCTGTGTCTAGCTTTGCTCTGCTGATGTCTGTCTTAAACCCCAAGCATCAAATCGTCTCTGAAACTCAGCCAGCCAACTCTCCTTCATTTTCCCGGAGTCTCCTGGGGTCCTCACGGTTCTCCCAACTCCTGAGCCCCTTATTTTTCCCTGGGCGTGTTCCGATGTCCTGAGTGCCAAGTCATTGGCGCCGCCTTGTGGCTGTGTCTGGGAACTGCAGCTCTCCTGCTCGTAAGGACAACTGAGCCCCCAGAATGTAGGTTTCCATTGTATCCTTCTCCCACCGCTGTACTCACCGCATCTCCCAGAGTGGAAGTACCTTAAGTTAACAAGCCTACTTGACATCCTCAAATTACCATCACGCCTTCAGGGTATGTGAACATTAAAATCACCCCGGTACTACTACTACTTACTACCACCACTCAAATTCCTGCCACCATGACTAATACCCTACCCTACAACCACTACCACCACTTCTATCACTGTTAATATCACTACAGCTACCACAACCATTACAACCTCTATTAATACCACAAATACTACCACTACATGACTAGTGCTACTGCCACTACCACCACTAGTGCTACTATCACTACAACCACCATTAATACCACTGCTATTACCACTATTAATATCGCTGCTACTACTACCACTACCACTATTAATACCACCCCTACCATTATTTTTTTTTAAGAGACAGTGTCTCGCTCTGTTGCCCAAGCTGGAATGCAGTGGTGTAATCATAGCTCACTGCAGCCTTGAACTCCTGGGCTCAAGTAATCCTCCTATCTCAGCCCCCAAATGGCTGGGACTACAGGTGCATGCCACCACACCTAACCAAGTTTTAAAAATTTTTTCCAGAAATGGGGTCTTGAACTCTTGCCCTCAAGCAATCCTCCTGCCTTGGCCTTCCAAAGTGCTGGGATTATGGATGTGAGCCACAGCACCTGGCCACTGTTATTACTATTAATACCACTCCTACCATTATTAATACCCCCCCCACTACTACCACTGATCATACCATTCCTACGACTGCTACTACCACTACTACGATGGCTGTTGTTGCTGCTGTTACTGCAGATACTGAAGACTTACTGTGCCCTTGGCTCGTGATATTTTTCTCATATTATCTCATGTAATTCTCACAGCAACTCTTGAAGAAGGGAATACAATTATCTTCATGTTACAGATAAGATAATCAGGACTTGGGAGTCCTTTGAATTGTCATAGTTCCCTCTGCTAGTAAGAGGCAAATTGGGATATGAACCCAAATTGTCTGGCATCAGAGCCCATGCATTTAACCACTAGTGTGAGGAAGCAACATTGGCTTTGGAGTCAGGGAGACCTGGGTTAGAATCCCCACCTTGCTGGGTAACCAAGTGAGTGAGTCTTCTTTGTAAGATGGGGTTTCCACTTGCATGGATAGGGTTCTTTAGAGGAATAAATGAGATGGTACATATTGGGATGTCCAATCTTTTGGCTTGCGCAGGCTGCATTGGAATAAGAATTGTCTTGGGCCACATATAAAATACACTAACATTAATGATAGCCGATGAGCTAAAAAAAAATCACAAAAAAATCTCATAATGTTTTAAGAAAGTTTACAAATTTGCATTGGGCTGCATTCAACGCCGTTCCAAGCCACATGTGGCCCGTGGGCCATGGGTTGGGCAAGCTTGATACATATGAAACATGTAACAGAAAGGCTGCATGTAATCTGCCCTGCCTCCCAGGAAACCTGGCAGACCTGTCTTGTGAGTCTCTGCTCACAGCCGACAATAGGTCGTCTGCAAGAACCTGATGTCGGATAACTCACTCTCCACTCAGGCCATTCAAACTACTTGTTAATGATTCATTCATTCACCACATATCTCACATTTATTGAACACCTCCTATATGCTAGGCATGGTGCTTGGGCCTGGGGATGAGGTCACAGCACTTGTGTCATGGACCCTACTGGAATTTTCTGTGTGCCAGCTACAGGAGATGCAAAGAGCAGTGTGGAACAGTTGAGGCACAGAGCATCTGGTGATCTTGGAAAAGTGGGTAAAACGAGAAAATCAATGAGTAGGCACAATGAGGATTAAGATAAACATCTTAGGAGATTAGGGAATGGATAGTCCCATCAAAGGAAAGAAACATCCCACTGGTAGATGGGTCAGGCAAAGTCTGGTGGCATCAGTTGCAAGAAGGGGAAGGAAATGGCAAAGGTAGCGGCAGGAGGAACATCCTGGGTAATTAGTTTTTTCAGTGAGGGGCCACTGGACCTCTTGCTCATCCTTCACTATTTAGAGAGCACTACTAATAACCAACGATCATCTCACAGCAGTTTCACTGGAGTGGGGAGGGCTGGACCTTGGCAGTTCCTCCACAGTGGAGGGACAACCATGTGAAAACACCCCCACTGTAATCAGGCTCTGTGCTGGACTCCAGTTCCCACCCCCGAGAGTGGGACTCCCATTTTGCAGATGAGAAAATTGAGACTCAGAGACGTTCGGTGACTTACTGAAGTTACTGAATGCAGAAGTCAGGATGCAAACCTGGGTGCATCTAGTGCCAAAGGCCACGTTCTTTCCATCATGAAACACTTTTCTTTTACGGAGAAGGCTGGAAGCCTGGCAAACTTTCACTGAGATCTGATTACGCAGATAGAAGGCCGTGTCCACCATGTGAAGGAGGCAGTGCTTAGAGCCACACAGGGTGTTGAGAGGAGTGGTTCAAACAGACGTCGGGGTGTGTGGTGTGAGGGACTGCTGCACGCAGCAATTGTCATCAGGCAGACATGGGCTTGAATCTCTGCTGGGCAAGTTTTTTTAACCACATTTAAAAATGCTACCCCAACAATTTCCCTCTGTGATCATGTTTTAGCTGTTACACACATTTTAATGAAAATTATAATTATACTGTAGGTTTAAACCTTGGTTTTCTCATCTGTAAGTCAATAATGTCTATTATAGGATTGTTCAGGCAGACGAAATCAGTTAACACAGGAGGAGCTCCACAAAGCACAGGCATACAGAAAGTACCTAATGCATGTCTTTTTTTTTTTTTTTTTTTTTTCTAGGAGAAGGACTTATAACAATGCTGAGGACATTGTTTTAGGATGGTGCTGGGGTGCTCAGGATGTGGCTGCTTCATTTTTTCTGGAGCCTGACAGAATCCTGGCCACTGTACCCCTAACTGATATAGTCAGGAGGGTGTTTCATGAGCTTGTGAATTTTTATAAGGTTCCACTTTTGCAATTTCATGTAATGCTCCAGTGCCATTGGACACGACAGCTCTTGACCTTTCAGTCGGTGAGGCACTTCCCATAAACAGAGCCATAAAAGCCCACTGGTTTTCTCCTTGGCCTGTGAGTTTGTTTGGTGCTCTCCCTCTCTCCTTCACCATTTGAATAGTGATGTCATGATTCCAACATCCTCTCACCTCTGCTGAAAAGGACCTAGCAGTGACTCCCTCCTGGGTGCTCAGCAACCCTCTTGGGGGAAGTTGTGGTTTCAGCAAGGTGCAAGCATCATGAAACCGAGAAAGAACTGGGAGGGCGGAGAAGTCACGCAAAGGTAGGAGAGAGAGAAAAATGCTCACATGCTTTTATTCAGCTCAAGACAGTGGTCAAGTCAGTCTTGATTTTTTTTTAAGGCTTGCTATTAAGACATTAGTATAATACCATTTAAGGAAATATAAATAGAATAAAGCACCCACCCATTCCCCACCGCCAAGTGCTAGCCCAATTATTTCCCTTTACAAGTGATCACTTTTAAATGCTACACATATTTTAATAAAAATTATAATCATACTATAGATTTAATTTAATCTCCTTCTCGAAAGATGTTATTTCAGGAAGGCTTTTTCTTTCTTTTTTTCTTTTTTCTTTTTTTTTGGAGATGGAGTGGTGCTCCGTTGCCCAGGCTGGAGTGCAGTGGCACCATCTCAGCTCACTGCAACCTCTGCCTCCTGGGTTCAAGTAATTCTCCCGCCTCAGCCTCTTGAGTAGCTGGGATTACAGGTGTGTACCATCATGCTCGGCTAATTTTTGTATTTTTAGTAGAGACAGAGTTTCATCATGTTGGCCAGGCTGGTCTTGAACTTCTGGCCTCAAGTGATCCACCTGCCTCAGCCTCCCAAGTGCTGGGATTACAGGTGTGAGCCACCACGCCTGGTCCAGGAAGGCTTTGTTGACACTGCTGCTTCTTCCTGCTTATCATGGAAGCTACTGCATTGTCGCTTGTTCCTGGGACTCAGTGCTCCAGCATCTTGGCTGCAAGCAATCCCAGGAGTGAGTGGAGCAGGCAGAGATATCAGAGTCACAAAGCCTTGGGTTCAAGCCTTGCTTCTGACACTTACTACTCATGTGACCTTGGTTCCGTTATTGCCTTGTGCTTTGAGCCTATTTTCTCATCTGTGAAGTGGAAGGTCACACAGATGTGGCAGAGTTACTGTGAGGTTTAGAAGTAAAGCATCTAGAGGTCTGGCAGAGAATTTCTTCAGCCAATGGTAGCTGTTCTTAGAAATGTGCTGTTGATGACCTTATTGTTGGATTGTTCTCGATGACGCCATGATGGACATCTTTCATTACATCTCTTCTCCTTTTGACTTCTCTTCTGAGGAAAAGTTCCAGGAGTGGGATTTTTTTTTAGCCCAAGGGTATAAACATTTTTGTGGTTTTCGACATGTATTGCCAATTTGCCTTCTAGAAAGCCGATACGAATTCACTTAATCATTAGCAATTTAACTAGTATTTGATCCAGAGCTAGTAGCAAAAGAAGGGGAGCGACTAGTGATGTTAGTAACACAGGTCAGTAATAAGTAGTTCTTTAGGAACCAAGAGGCTGCAGTTTGTGGAATTTTTGATGTTGGAAGCCAGAAATTTGAAGACAGTATGGAAGTAATGGAAATTAGGCTGGGCGTAGTGACAGACCAGCAAAGGGCAGCTATTTACCATCTGTGTGTTTGTTAACGCATATACTCCTATAGGGATGAAGTATTTGATATTAAACCATGATTCTTCCAAAATTTATATCTGGTTTAAAACCTAAAGTGGAAATTCTGCCTAAGTCTTGCATTTAGGGTTAACTCTGTTGCTCTGATCACTGCCTCTCTAGTTCTTTTCTTGGGGAATTCATTAAACTATTCAAAACAAGTTTTTCTAATTTTGACTTTTTTTTTGAGATGGAGTTTTGCTCTTGCTGCCCAGGCTGGAGTGCAATAGTATGATCTCGGCTCACCACAACCTCCGCCTCCTGGATTTAAGCAATTCTCCTGCCTCAGCCTCTTGAGTAGCTGGGATTACAGGCACGTGCCACCACACCCAGATAATTTTTGTAATTTTAGTAGAGACGGGGTTTCTCCATGTTGGTCAGGCTGGTCTTGAGCTCCTGACCTCAGGTGATCCGCCCGCCTTGGCCTCTGAAGTGCTAGGATTACAAGCGTGAGCCACCATACCTGGCCCTAATTTTGACTTTTATAATACACTGAAACTACTGGCTCACTTGGTCAAACAGTAAACCTCAGTGCCCATGTCCTATTTTCATATTTGTGTGGGGGTGAAGTTCAGTGCTGTGATGTTTTCATTTATATTTTATGTTTTCTAGCACATCTCTCGAGTGGTGTGGTGAGAACACTAAGTTGAGAATTGCTTGATCTGGATTCGGGGACTGATTCTCTCATTATCTCACAGTGTAATTTGGGGGCAAATCACTACTCATTCCCCAGATTCTGATGCCTTCCACAGTGGAGACTCACTGCTAGGGTGGCCATGTTCCTGGTGCCTGATGGTTTACAGCTTTGAGCTTCCAAAAATCAGTTCTGAAGTTCTCTGTGGCAATATGCCAAGGGGCTTTAATAGAAAAAAATTCCTATATTTAATTAATTAATTAATTATTATTTTTGATATGAAGTCTTGCTCTGTTGCCAAGGCTGGAGTGGAGTGGCATGATCTCGGCTCACTGCAACCTCCGTCTCCTGGGTTCAAGCAATTCTCCTGCCTCAGCCTCCCAAGTAGCTGGGATTGCAGGTAACTACCACCACGCCCAGCTAATTTTTGTATTTTTAGTTCAGATGGGGTTTCACCATGTTGGCCAGGCTGGTCTCGAACTCCTGACCTTAGCTGATCCGCCCGCCCTCAACCTCCCAAAGTGCTGGGATTACAGGCGTGAGCTACCGCGCCTGGCTCATTGCTGTATTTTAAATGCATTAAAGATACCCTATGGGTATTTGCAGGCCAGGCCTCTCTTATCCTTGCTGGACCTTGGTTTTAGGCAACTGTTGAGGTCCCTCCTTCTCTGAATGTTCCCCCACCCCATGCTAACGTTGAGGGTTGCTGTAGCTCTGCTGTGAAGGCCACTGCTCTGCCTCTGACCGTGTACTGTGGATTTTGTAGCATTCCACTCAGTTTAGCTGCTTTCTCCTTGCCAATCTTCAAGGAAGAAAGGATAAAGATACAGAATTGGAGAGCTGGGCCCTTTGTGTCAACAGAATTTGTGTGGCCCCTTCAGAGACCGTCCTTCATTTTTATTCTCTTTCTTAGCCTATTTCAAAGAACTCTTTGGGGAGTTCAAGGTCAGTTTTGGTGTGTCCGTGTCACCAGGGAGCAGTGCAGACCCTGGGCACCACTCAGCTCTAAGCAGGCTCAGGGATCCCATCTCAGTTTCTCTTGCAGGAAGTGACTGTGGCCTGAGGGCCCTAGACACTCTTTATAGTCTGCATTCATTGCCAGTGAAAGAAAAGTGTCCAGGGCAATATAATTAAATATAGATGAGATTATTACTGGAATAGGGTTTTTTTCCTCTTTAAAAATAAAAACGGCAGGTTGGTGGCATTGGAGAAGTGTAATGAAGGGGATCTCTAGAGCAACACCAGCTACAGGTGTGAACATTTATAGGCAGTTGCCAGCCCCTATCATTGCAATTTCTCCCTCTTTCAACACCATGCCAAGAATTCAGGAATTTGCAGCCTTTCTAGGATGGTTTCTCCAAAGCAGGTGGACTCAGAGCAACCAGAGAGGCCCCTGACATCTGTGCAATGTAATCTGATGAAATGACCTGATGTACTTATGCTGCAGTGGCATTTGTGGGTACATAAGAAGATGGGGTTCCCTCGCCCATAAGGAAGCACGACTTAAGGAGGTGGTCTTGGCATAGTTTTGCTTCAGAACTCAGGAAAAAAAAAAGTTGGCATTAGTCACTAAAGAGGGAAGTGGCTGACCTGCAAAGAAATATATTAGGGATCCTTTTCTGTGGTTCACACAGGGAAATAATTTGTTTCTCCTTCTCCTGTGCACCTAGAATAATATATACGAACAGAAAAACCTTCACCATAATTGTAGCATATTTTCCTGTAGCCATTAACGCTGAGCTTTGAGAGTCTGGGTGTTCCTTTCTAAAGCTTTGTTGTTCTTTTAAACTCACCGTCTCCAACCCCCCAATCGCCTAGATTTATAACACTGTGTCTGGTTGTATTGGACCCTTGCTGGTCAAACATGGTCCATGGACTAGCATCACGGGCATCATCTGGGCGCTTGTTAGAGATCCAGAACTGGCCGGGCACAGTGGCTCACGCCTGTCATCCCAGGACTTTGGGAAGCTGACGCGGGCATATGAGGTCAGGAGTTCGAGACCAGCCTGGCCAACATGGTGAAACCCCATCTCAACTAAAAATACAAAAATTAGCTGAGTGTGCTGGCAGATGCTTGTAATCCCAGCTACTCAGGAGGCTGAGGCAGGAGAATTGCTTGAACCTGGGAGGTGGAGGTTGCAGTGAGCCAAGATTAAGGCACTGCACTCCAGCCTGGGTGACTGAGTAAGACTCTATCTCAAAAAAAAAAAAAAAAAAAAAAAGAAAAAGAAAAAAGTGCAGAACGCCAGGCGCCCCAGATGTATATGTAGAGACATATGTCCTCCTACTTCAACCTCCTGAGTAGCTGGGACTAGAGGCATGGGCCATCACAGCTGGCTAATTTTTTTTTTTAATTTTTTGTAGAGATGGGGTCTCTCTATGTTGCCCAGGCTGGTCTCAAAATCCTGGGCTCAAACAATCCTCCCACCTCGGTCTCTCTAAGTGCTGAGATTATAGGCATGTGCCACTATACCTGGCTTATAAAATTTTTTAAAAGAACAATTTTGGTGGGCTTAAAAATAAGATGAAAACAAATTACTAGGACACAGCAGGGTTTTGGGAAGGGCAAATTAAAGTGTCCCAAGGTTTTATATATTCATTAATTTTAGACTAATTAGGAAAGTATTTATATTAAAATTTTAAGGGTTCTCACTAAAAGAGTAGAAATAGAATGTAAAACTTTCAAACCAACTAAGAAAAATAATATGATCGATTGGCAGAATGCAAAAAAAAAAAAAAATAGAGAGAGAGAGAGAGGAGAAAAGAAGTAAAAATAAAAAGAAAACACAAAATGGCCGGGCGCCGTGGCTCACGCCTGTAATCCCAGCACTTTGGGAGGCCGAGGCGGGCGGATTACGAGGTCAAGAGATTTGAGACCATCCTGGCCAACATGGTGAAACCCTGTCTCTACTAAAAATACAAAAAAATTAGCTGGGCGTGGTGGCGCACGCCTGTAGTCCCAGCTACTCGGGAGGCTGAGGCAGGAGAATTGCTTGAACCCGGGAGGTGGAGATTGCAGTGAGCCAAGGTCGTGCCACTGCACTCCAGCCTAGCGCCTGGTGACAGAGTGAGACTCTGTCTCAAAAAAAAACCAAAAACAAAAAAACACAAAATAAAATGGTAGAAGTAAATTCACAAATATCATTAACACAATGATTGTAATTGGAGGAAACTTAAAATTTCTGAACACACACTTGATGCCAGTACCGTGCTGTGCCCTGAGGATACAAAAATAGATTAAAAACTTGTCTTTAAGAGATTATAGTTTAGTAGGGGGTGGGGCAGGGCTGAGAGTGAGGCTAAGCAAAGGAATATATTGTTCTATTGTGCTTCTCATATACTGAGCTTTTTTTTTTTTTTTTTTTTTTTTTTACAAATTCAAGGTTTTTGGCAACCCTGCATTGGTGCCAATTTTCCAACAGCACATGTTTATTATTATTTTTTTTGTCTCTGGGTCACATTTTGATAATTCTTCCAAGATTTCTAACTTTTTCATATTATTATATATGTTATGTTGATCTGTGATCGGTGACCTCTGATGTTACTATTGTAATTGTTTTGGGGTACCACAAACCACACCATATAAGATAGCAAACTTAAGCGTTAAATACGTGCGTTCCGATTCCTCCACCAACCAGCTGTTCCCCCATCTCTCTCCCACTCCTTGGGCCTCCCTGTTCCCTGGGACACAATATATAGAAATTAGGGCAACTAATAATGCCTGCAGTGGCCTCGAAGTGTTCCAGTGAAAGGAAGAGTTGCATCTCCCTCTTTTCAAATCAAAAGCTAGAAATGCTTAAGCTTAGTGAGGAAGGCATATGAAAGCCGAGATGGAATGAAAGCTAGGCCTCGAGCACCAAACAGTTAGCTGAGTTGAGAAGACAAAGGAAAGGTTCTTGAAGGAAATTGAAAGTGCTACTCCAGTGGACACATGCATGATAAGGAAGGGAAACAGCCTGTTGCTGATATGCAGAAAGTTTGAGTGGTCTGAATAGAGGATCAAACCAGCCACTACATTCCCTGAAGCCAAAACCTTAGCCTGGCCCAGAGATAAGGTCCTTATTCTCTTCAATTTTGTGAAGGCAGAGAGAGGTAAGGAGGCTGCAAATGTTGTTTTGAAGCTAGCAGAGGTTGGTTTATGAGATGTAAGGAAAGAAATCATCTCTATAACATGAAAGTGCAAGTGAAGCAGCAAGTGCTTCACTTGAAGCAAGTGATCCAGGAGATGTAGCTAAGATCGTTGATGAAGGCAGCTACACTAAGCAACAGATGTGCGGTGTAGACCAAGCAGCCTTCTGCTAAAACAAGATGCTACCTAGGACTTTCATAGCTAGGGAGAAGTCAATACCTGGCCTCAAAGCTTCAAAGGACAGGCTGACTTCTCTTGTTAGGGGCTAATGCAGTTGGTGACTTTAAGTTGAAGCCAATGCTCATTGACTATTTCAAAAGTCCTAGGACTTCTAAGAAATATGCTAAATCTACCCTGCTTGTACTCTAGAAATAGAATAACAAAGCTTGATGACAGCACACCTGTTTACAGCATGGTTTACTGAATATTTTAAGCCCACTGTTGAAAACTACTGCTCAGAAAAAAAGATTCTTTTCAAAATACTATTGCCCATTGACAATGCACCTCATCACCCAATAACTCTAATGGAGATGTACGAGGAGATGAATGTTGTTTTCATGCCTGTGAATACAACATCCATTCTGTAGTCCATGAATCAAGGAGTAATTTTGACTCTCAAATCTTATTTTTTAAGAAATGTCTCTCATAAGGCTATGGCTGCCATAGATAGCGATTTCTCTGATGGATCTGGGCAAAGTAAATTGAAAACCTTCTGGAAAGGATTCATCATTCTAGATGTCATTAAGAGCATTCATGATTCATGGGACAGGGTCAAGATATCAACATTAACAAGAATTTGGAAGAAGTTGATTCCAACCCTAATGCATGACCTCAGTGGAGGAAGTTATTGCAGATGTGATGACAATAGCAAGAGAACTAGAATTAGAAGTGGAGCTTGTTCCCTCCTCCCTGCCTCTAAAAAAACAGTGGAGCCTGAAGTGTGACTGAACTGTTGCAACGTCATGATATAGCTTTTCCCCCATATATATGATACGATCTTCTCAATTTATTACAAATTGTAATAAACATAATCAAACTAGTATTCCACATGGAAGACACCATGAAAAAAAGACACAATAGAGATTGCCTTGCGATAAGAGGTACAAATTCTTTTTATAGAGATGGAGAAATAAAAGAACAAATCTAGTTGTCTAAAAGACAATTCTCTATACACATTTTATTTACAGTTTTGTACATTGCCTTAATATTAATTGGATTGCTTTTTCTACTTGAGCCATTTTAACCCCAAACAAAATAACCTAAGTAATACAGTGTTAAAATGCAGCATAAAAAGTAGTTTTTTTTTCCTAATTCTGTGTAGAATGTCAATGGCCATTTAATGAAAATAACATTGAATCAATAAATTACTTTGGCAGTATGGCCATTTTCATGATCTTGATTCTTCCTATCCACGAGCATAGAATATTTTTCCATTTCTTTGTGTCCTCTCTGATTTCCTTGAGCAGTGGTTTGTGTTTTCCTTGAAGAGGTCCTTCCCTTCCCTTGTTAGCTATATTCCTAGGTATTTTATTCTCTTTGTAGCAATTGTGAATGAGAGTTCATTCATGATTTGGCTTTCTGCTTGTTTATTGTTGGTGTATAGGAATGCTTGTGATTTTTGCACATTGATTTTGTATCCTAAGACTTTGCTGAAGTTGCTTATCAGCTTAAGAGCTTTTGGGCTGAGATGATGGGGTTTTCTAGATATAGGATCATGTCATCTGCAATCAGAGACAGTTTGACTTCCTCTCTTCCTATTTAAATATGCTTTATTTTCTCTTGCCTGATTGCCCTGGCCAGAACTTCCAATACTGTGTTGAATAGGCATGGTGAGAGAGGGCATCCTTGTCTTGTGCCGGTTTTCAAGGGGAATGCTTCCAACTTTTGCCCATTCAGTATGACATTGGCTGTGGATTTGTCATAAACGGCTCGTATTGTCTCAATGTATGTTTCACCAATACGTAGTTTATTGAGAGTTTTTAACGTGAAAGGATGTTGAATTTTATGGAAGGCCTTTTCTGTGTCTATTGAGATAACCATGTGGTTTTTGTCTTTAGTTCTGTTTACGTGATGAATTATGTTTATTGATATGCATATGTTGAACCAGCCTTGCATCCCAGGGATGAAGCCGACTTGATCATGGTGGATAAGCTTTTTGATGTGTTGTGCTACTGGATTGGGTTTGCCAGTGTTTTATTGAGGATTTTTGCATCAATGTTTATCAGGGACATTGGCCGGAAGTTTTCTTTTTTTATTGTATCTCTGCCAGGTTTTGGTATCAGAATGACTCTGGCCTTATAAAATAAGTTAGGGAGGAGTTCCTCCTTTTCAATTGCTTAGAATAGCTTCAGAAGAAATGGTACCAGCTCCTCTTTGTACCTCTCGTAGAATTCAGCTCAAATTTGTCTGGTCCTGGGCGTTTTTTGGTTGGTAGGCTATTTATTACTGCCTCAATTTCAGAACTTGTTATTGGTCTACTCAGGAATTCAACTTCCTCCTGGTTCAGTCTTGGGAGAGTGTATCTGTCTAGGAATTTATCCATTTCTTATAGATTTTCTAGCTTATTTTCATAGCGATGTTTTTAATATTATCTGATGGCTGTATTTCAGTGGTGATGTCCCCTTTATCATTTTTCTTATGTCTGTTTGATTCTTCTTTCTTTTCTTCTTTATTAGTCTAGCTAGCAGTCTATTCATTTTTTTTTTTTTTTTCAAAATACTAGCTCCTGGATTCATTGATTTTTTGAAGGGTTTTTTTTTTGTATTTCTATCTCCTTCCATTCTGCTCTGATCTTGGTTATTACTTGTCTTCTGCTAGCTTTGGGGTTTGTTTGATCTTGGCTCTCTAGTTCTTTTAGTTGTGATGTTAGATTATCAGTGTGAAATCTTTCTAGCTTTTGCTACAGCATTTAGTACTATCAGTTTCTCTGCTAACACTGTTTTAGCTGCACCCCAGAGATTCTGGCATATTGTCTCTTTGTTTTCATTGGTTTCAAAAAACTTCTTGATTGCTGCTTTAATTTCATTATTTACTCAGGAATCATTCAGGAGCAGGTTGTTCAATTTCAATGTAGTTGTGTGGTTTTGAGTGAGCTTCTTAATCTTGAGTTCTAATTTGATTGTGTTGTGGTCTCAGAGACTGTTATAAGTTCAGTTCTCTTGCATTTGCTGAGGAGTGTTTCACTTCCAATTATGTGATTGATTTTACAGTAAGTGCCATGTGGTGCCGAGAAGAATGCATATTCTGTTGTTTTTGGGTGAAGAGTTCTGTAGATATCTGACAGGTCCACTTGATCCACAGTTGAGTTCAAGTCCTGAATATTTTTGTTAATTTTCTGTCTCGATGATCTGTCTCCTATTGGCAGTGGGGTGTTAAAGTGTCCCACTATTATTGTGTGAGAGTCTATGCAAAAATTGATAAATGGGATCTAATTAAACTAAAGAGCTTCTGCATAGCAAAAGAAACTATCATCAGAGTGAACAGACAACCTATAGAATGGGAAAAAATATTTGCAATCTATCCATCCGACAAAGGTCTAATATTGAGAATCTACAAGGAACTTAAGTTTATAAGGAAAGACCAAACAACCCCATTAGAAGTGGGCAAAGGACATGAACAGACACTTCTCAAAAGAAGACATTTATGTGGTCAAAAAACATTAGAATAAAGGGTCAACATCACTGATCACTAGAGTAATGCATATCAAAACCCCAATGAGATACCACCTCACACCAGTCAGAATGGTGATTATTAAAAAGTCAAGAAACAGCAGATGCTGGTGAGGCTGTGGAGAAATAGGAACACTTTTACACTGTTGGTGGGAATATAAATTAGTTCAACCATTGTGGAAGATAGTATGGCAATTCCTCAAAGACCTAGAACCAGAAATACCATTTGACCCAGCAATCCCATTACTGGATATATACCCAAAGGAATATAAATCATTCAGTTACAAAGGTACATGCACATGTATGTCCATTGCAGCCCTATTCACCATAGCAAAGACATGTAATCAACCCAAATGCCCATCAATGATAGACTGGATAAAGAAAATGTGGTGCATATATACCATGGAATACTATGCAGCCATAAGAAGAAATGAGATCATGTCCTTTGCTGGGACATGGGTGGAGCAGAAAGCCATTATCCTCAGCAAACTAACACAGGAAGAAAAAAAACAAACACCGTATATTTTCACTTATAAGTGGGAGCTAAACAATGAGAATATATGGACACAGGGAGGGGAACAACACATACAGGGGACTTTTAGGGGATGGGGAAGGGAGAGCATCAGGAAAAATAGCTAATGCATGCTGGGCTTAATATTTAGGTGATGGGTTGATAGGTGCAGCAAACCTCCATGGCACACATTTACCTATGTAACAACCATGCACATCCCGCACGTGTGTTCTGGAACTTAAAATAAAATAAAGAATATAGCATAAAGTTACCAAAATAGACATACTAACTCTAGTTAGAAATGTAATTATGGAGAGGAGACTCGGGGACCATTTTGTGAAGAGACGGAGACAGAGCGCTTGTAGCTGCGTTGCCAACCTCGAGCAGCAGTCGGCTTCTCCACACAGAACCTGGGAGTAGGAGACTCAGCATCGAATCTCTTTCCCCTCCTTCCTCCTGTTTTTGGCTTTGTGAGAAACCTTATCATCAAACACAATGATCAGCAACATTACCAACAAGACAGATCCTCGCTCCATGAACCCTCATGTGTTCATTGGGAATCTCAACATTCTTGTGGTCAAGAAATCTGATGTGGAATTTTTTCAAAAGTATGGCAAAATTGTGGACTGTTCTGTTCATAAGGGCTTTGCATTTGTTCACTATGTGAATGAGAGAAATGCCCAGGCCTGCGGTAGCAGGAGAGGATAGCAGAATGATTACTGGCCAGGTGTCAGATATTAGCCTGTCTGTTAATATCTGCAGAGCCAAAAGTGAATTGAGGAAAAGCAGGTATGAAACGATCTGCAGCGGAAATGCATGGCTCCTCTTTTGACTTGGACTATGACTTTCAGCGGGATTATGATGATAGGTTGTAGTTACTCAGCACGTGTACCTCCTCCTCCTCCTATTGCTCAGACTGTAGTGACCTCAAAATGTCAGCATGTATCAGGAAACACCTCATGAAGGGGTAAAAGTGGCTTCATTTCTAAGAGTGGACAGCGGGCATCTTCCAAGTCTAGAAAGTTGAAAGGAGATGACCTTCAGGCCATTAAGAAGGCGCTGACCGAGATAAAACAAAAAGTGGATTCCCTCTTGGAAAACCTGGAAAAAAACTGAAAAGGAACAGAGCAAACAAGCAGTAGAGATGAAGAATGATAAGTGAGAAGAGGAGCAGAGCAGCAGCTCTGTGAAGAAAGATGAGACTAATGTGAAGATGGAGTCTGAGGGGGGTGCAGATGACTCTGCTGAGGAGGGGACCTACTGGATGATGATGATAATGGAGATGGGGGATGACCAGCTGGAGTTGATCAAGGATGATGAAAAAGAGGCTGAAAAAGGAGAAGATGACAGAGACAGTGCCAATGGTAGGATGACTCTCACTTTTTTTTTTTTTTGAGACAGAGTTTTGCTCTCGTTGCCCAGGCTGGAGTGCAATGGTGCAATCTTGGCTCACCACAACCTCCACCTCCCGGGTTCAAGTGATTCTCCTGCCTCAGCCTCCAGAGTAGCTGGGATTACAGACATGCGCCACCACGCCTGGCTAATTTTTGTATTTTTAGTAGAGACAGGGTTTCTCCACGTTGGTCAGGCTGGTCTCGAACTTCCAACCTCAGGTGATCTGCATCTGCCCGCCTCGGCCTCCCAAAGTGCTGGGATTATAGGTATGAGCCACCATGCCCGGCTGAGGATGACTCTTAAGCTCATAGTGGGGTTTAGAAACATTATTCCATTATTTCTTTACCTTGGCACTTGTCTAAGATCAAATTTTTCATCAGATCCTCTCCACTTGTATCTTCAGCACATGCCCACTGTCCTCCTCATCCTTGTCCTTCCCATGTTCATTAGTTCCTATTGCCCTGCGCCTAGTCCCATTTTCACTTCCTTTGACGCTCCTAGTAGATTTAAGTCTTACCCCCAAATTTTTGCTTTTAATTTTGATACCTCTTTATGACTTAACAATAAAAAGTATGGATGCTTTTTATCAAACGTCTCCAAAATAATCTCTTGTTATGCAGGGAGTACAGTTCTTTTCATTCATAGTTCGGTAGTTGCTTCCCTAACTGCAAAGGCAATCTCATTTAGTTGAGTAGCTCCTAAAAGCAGCTTTGAGTCAGAATTATGTGTGTTACACCCCCACATTAGGGTGCTGTGTGGGGCAGTTCAACACAAATATAACAATGTATTTTTCTGAATGAGAGTTGGCATGTCAAATGTACCCTCTAGAAAAATAGTTAGTGTAATAGTCTTAAGGTTTGTTTTCTAAAGTTGATACTGTGGGTTATTTTTGTGAACAGCCTGATGTTTGGGACCAGTTTTTCCTCAAAATAAGCAAGTCCTTATTAAACCAGGAATTTGGAGAAAAAAAAGAAATGTAATTATGATGTCACATTTTTGTAATCCACAATTATGTTTCGGAAAATTACACAAACACAGATCACTGATTTGAATGAAATGCATGAAATTGTAGCAAAGCTTTGTAGTTACAAAAAATTTAAAAAATTACCAAAGAATGCACAAAACTAATGTCTATTTCTCCTTCATGTCATATTCCTGGACCTCATAATATAACTGACAGATGAGGAGTTGCTTCTTATAGATGAAGAAAGAAAGTAGTTTTTTGAGATGGAATCTACTCATGGTGAAGATGCCATGAATATTGTTAAAATGACAACAAAGATTAGAGATTTCACATAAACCTGGTGAAGTGGTGGCAGGGTTTGAGAGAATTGACTCCAATTTTGAAAGAACTTCTACTGTGGATAAGATGCTACCAAAAAGCACTGCGTGCTACAGAGAAATCTTTCGTAAAAGGAAAAGTCAATCTATGTCACAAACTTCATTGTCTTTTTTTTTTAATTGCCACGCAACCTCAATCTTCAGCAACCACCACCCTGATAGTCAGCAGCCATCAACAGAGAAGCAAGACCCTCCACTAGCAAAAAGATTACAACTCACTGAAGGCTCAGATGATTGCTAGCATTTTTTTTTTTTAGCAACAAAGTATTTTAAAATTAGGGTATGTACTTTTTAAAAGATGTGATGCTATTGTGCACTTAACAGACTATAGTATGGTGTGACCATAACTCTTATGTGTACTGGGAAACCAAAACATTTGTGTGACTCACCGTATTGCCATATTTGCTTTATTGCAGTGGTCTGGAATTGAACCCACAATATCTTCAAAATATGCCTGTAAAAACAGTAACAGCTAAGTGTTATGATAAAGGAAACACGGAGTGCTATGGAGCTAAAAGAAGGGGCACCTAGCCTAGCCTGTTGGGAGAGGGTCAGGAAAAGCTTTCTGAAGCTGGTGACCCCTCAGCTGCACTTTGGAGGATGAGTAAGAAGACAAAAGGGGGTTGGGCATGGTGGCTCACGTTTGTAATCCCAGCATTTTAGGAGTCCGAAGAGGGCGGATCACGAGATCAAGAGATCCAGACCATCCTGGCCAACAGGGTGAAACCCCGTCTCTACCAAAAATACAAAAATTAGCTGGGTGTGGTGGAACATGCCTGTAGTTCTAGCTACTCGGGAGACTGAGGCAGGAGGATCACTTGAACCCAGGAGGCGGAGGTTGCAGTGAGCCAAGATCGCGCCATTGTACTCTGGCCTGGGTGACAGAGCGAGACTCCAACTCAAAAAAATAAAAAGAAAAAAAAAAAAGAAAAAGAAACAAAAAGGGATAGGAATGGTGTACCAGGCAAATGTAACAGCATGTGCAAATGCACAGAATTGCAAGAGACCATGATGTGTTCTGGTTCAACGTTCTTCTGTTACAAATGAGGAACTTGAAGGCCAGAAAAGGTGAGGAGACTGCCCCAAGGTCACTCAGTGAATTAGTAGCAGGATCAGGATTTGCACCCAAGACTTGCATTTCCTTTTACATTCGATTTTCCACTGTACCACAGTGTCTTAGGTTTGCAGCAGGAGGTTCTATGACTAGAGGTTGTTGAGACCGCAGCCAACTTTGAAAATGAGCTGCATGTGGGTGTGGGGGCTGGATCTGTCTCCGGCCTATCCCTGGCTGGAGCCAAGCCAGGAACTTGGCAGTTTCCAGGGCTGAGCCACCCAGCTCACCCCAAGAAAGCCTCGGCCTCCAGCCACGGCACTACCGCAGGGTTTAATCATTAACTCCAAGTTCATAGGGCTGGAGCTGGAATGCACAGGACTTGGGGAGCAGGCTGGGTCTCCAGGGAGCTAAGAGAAAGCTGGCTTTTGAGGTGGGAGGGGACTAAAGTTTAGAATGGAGTTTTTCATCCCTGAATGGATCTATGCTCTGGCCTCAGGAACAAGGGCGCTCACTGTTGCTCTCAATTTTGTTGGAGTTTACACATGTTGTTAGCTTGATTTCAAGATTTCCTTTCCATTTTGTTTATAGCAGATTGTGCTTCCCTCTGCCACATCCCTCAACCTGCATTCATTTACCCCACTCAACTGTGATGCCCCCTCGGAGGGCAGGACTCAGTGCCTGGCACAATCTGGCAGATAGTTGGCGCTCATTAAACATATGCTGATTGATTGAATAAATGAAACACTAACTCTGCCTAAAGGTGTCCCAAAGCACATGCCTTTTTAAAAAAATTAAAAGACGTGGAAACCTGGCTGGATGCAGTGGCTCATGCCTGTAATCGCAGCACTTTTGGAAGTTGAGACAAGAGAATCACTTGAGCCCAGGAGTTCGAGACCAACCTGGATAACAAAGTGAGACTCCATCTCTATGAAAATTAAAAAAAGAAAGAAAGAAAGAAATGGTAACTGATTTTCCTTTAAAAGTTCAGCAGAGGTTCACAAACACCCCTGGAGATACTCTGTGCTATCATAAAATAATCTAGCACCATTCCAAGGTCCACTGTTCTAGAAGAGATGGACTGCTCTATTTTTTCTTTTTTTTTTCTTTAAATAATTTCAACTTTTATTTTAGATTTGGGGGTACATGTGCAGGTTTGTTGCTTGGGTATCTCGCGTGACACTGAGGTTTGGGTATGAATAATTCTATCACCCAGGTAGTGGGCATAGTACACTACCTTAGGTCGAAAAATGACCTAAGTTGTTTCTCAGCCCTTGCCTTCCTCTCTCTCCCCTTTTGGAGTCCCCACTGTCTACTGTTCCCATCTTTGTGTCCGTATGTACCCAGTGGTCAGGTCCCACTTATAAGTGAGAACATGTAGTCTTTGGTTTTCTGTGCCCGCATTAATTCCCTTGGGATAATAGCCTCCAGCTGCATCCATGTTGCTGCAAAGGGTGTGATTTCATTCGTTTTTATGGCTGCATAGTATTCTATGGTGTGTATGTACCACATTTGCTTTATCCAACCCACCATGGATGGGCATCTAGGTTGGCTCCATGTCTTTACTATTGTGAATAACACATCAATGAATACGTGAGTGCATGTGTCTGCTAGGTAGAACAATTTTCTTTTCCTTTGGGTAGATGCCCAGTCATGGGATTGCTGGGTCGAACGGTAGTTCTGTTTGGGATGTTCTTTTTTTTTTGAGACCACCAGGCGCCAGGCTGGAGTGTAGTGGTGTGATCTCAGCTCACTGCAACCTCCGCCTCCCAGGTTCAAGCAATGCTCCTGCCTCAGCCTCCTGAGTAGCTGGGACTACAGGTGCGTACCACCACACCAAGCTAATTTATATATTTTTTAGTAGAGATGGGGTTTCACCATGTTGGCCAGGATGGTCTCCATCTCTTGACCTCATGATCCACCCGCCTTGGGCTCCCAAAGTGCTGGGATTACAGGCATGAGCCACCGTGCCCAGCCGGGATGTTCTTAAGGAATCAGTGTGTGGATGACTGCAGAGTTTGTGAGGTTGTGTTGGCATTCTGGGGAGAGGGGTGCTATTCAGATATGAGGCCATGTTTTATTGAGGAAACAAAAGCCCAGTGGAGGTCAAATTCCAGCAACATAATAAAGGTAACTGCCTCTTTTGATTTCTGAAAGCTGTAGCCTGCAATTGGAAAGACTGCATTATCAGTAGCATTGCTAAGCCCTGGAAATGCACCTTTAAAGGGATTTCTGGATTCCACAAAACAAAACTTCCCCTGGAAGGTGAGGTGCCAGTGGCAGTACAATTTTTGTTCCTTTTTGGTGAACCCAAGTTTCCTGATCTGTAAAGCAGAGATGGTAATCTCTTCTTCATACGGTGCTTGTACTGGTTAAATGGAATGAGGGCATATGTCGTCCTTGGCACCTAGGAGATGTCCAGTTCCAGTGCAAATGATCTTCTTTCTCTTGAAAGTAAGAATCCTGAACCAATATACAGAGCCAGAGATGTGGAGATACATTTTGCTCTTAGAGGCCATGTGTGTGGTGCCCACTGATTTGGAGACCAGTATGGAAGGGAAAGAATCACTCTGCTGAATGTTGGCTTAAAGTGTAAATGTGTGTGAACGTGTAGCAAATGTGTGGCTATAGCTAGTACTGGAGCATACTGGGAGAAGGAACCTCCCTTGCAAGAATAGTCTCTCTCCTGGAAAGTGACTATTGGTTGGAACTGAGCCATAAAGGCTGCTGACTCTCACCCTAGCAAATTCTGTGTCACCCCAACGTCCTGGACAGTCTGGGCAGGCAGACTGGCCAATGTCAGGGAGCCTCTTTCTGTACCAGCCTCTGGGTCCTTTTTCAATTTGTGGGTTAGTGGCCAGTTTGCATTTACCTCTGTCTTAGTACCTGTAGTTGTCAGGGTTCTGTAAGTTCTTTAAAGTTCTAGCACTCAGTGATGATTATGTTAGAGAAGAAGTTAATTTAGGAAGGATCTCAGGCTTGGGTTCCTCCAACTTCCCACCTGCCCTTGGTCTCAGCACCAATGGAGAACAAATGGCCTTTGCCAGGAATCAGAAGACTCTGAGCTGCTCTGGCCACCTGATCTCTTTTTCTTTTCCCTTTATCATTTCTCTCCTCTGCCCTGAAAACTGAGATGAAATGAGAAGTAAATTGCCAAGGGAGATCCTCTCCTGGGGCAAATTTCCTGTCTTTGCTTACGGGCACGGAGACCCTGAGCGGGAAGGCCAGTTGCAGGGCACTCTCCCAGAACCAGCCCTGGGGTGACAGGTGCAGGCAGGATCCATGCTTTCATGGGGGAGGGGAAGGATTGCAAAAGAGGAGGAAGAAGAAAGACTGTGGGAGACCCCAAGGGCTGCCCCTATTTCTCTACTCCACTCCAACCTGAAACTGTCAGCCTCCACCAAGTCGAGAGAGAGAGAGAGGGAGAGAGAAAGTGGGAGTGGGAAGAAAGAGACAGGGAGGGGGAAATCAAAGAAAATTGCAAAAGTCAATGGCCTGGAACTAGAGGCAGCCTCAGCAACTGCAGTGTGACTTTGATTCCCCTATCATAACCCTGAATTAAAAATTCAGGCAATTATCTGCATGGCTTCCTTCTGATTAGAATGAGCCGGAGCCTCATTAATGCATCGGCACAGAGGAAAGCCATTAGGGTCTGTGAAATGGAATGTTTCTCTGAGAACAGGTTCCGCTTGATGTACAATACCCAGCAAAAAGAAATTTCACACATTTTTGAGCTCAGAGTCACAGGACGGCACCCTGCTTCAGGGCTGCAGACCCCGCCACCAGAGTCGTCACCTCTCAGCTGGCTCTGGGTGAAAGCCACCTTTGTTTCGCAGCCTCTCACTGGCACCTCCATCCACTGCACTGTGTGGAGAGAGGGTGAAGGAGCTGAGGGGCCGAGGGGCTTGCTGAGTGCTGAGACACTGAGTCAGCCTTCAGCCTGGAGCCCCAGTTTCAAATGCCTTGAGCCACGGGGAGCATAGGAACTTCTTGGGAATTCACTGCCCTCTCTGCTAGAAGAACTAGAATAGAAGTAAATTTGTCGAGGACAGTGAAGGCCCCAGACTCCAGAAAAGGTCAAAGTATCTGCACAGCCCCCCCAATTTTTAGTACTTTCTTCATGCACATGGTAATTTGGTCATCCCAAGATGGCCAAAGCAGGATCTGGCAAAGCTCAGTCAGCCTTGGAAGCTTGTTGCTTAAGAAAAGATGAAGGGACTGGGTGTGGTGGCTCATGCCTATAATCCCAGCACTTTGGGAGGCTGAGGCAGGTGGATCACGAGGTCAGGAGTTTGAGTCCAGCCTGACCAACATGGTGAAACCCCGTCTCTACTAAAAATACAAAAATTAGCTAGGCATGGTGGCTCATGCCTGTAATTCCAGCTACTCTGGAGGCTGAGGCAGAAGAATCACTTGAATCCCGGAGGTGGAGGTTGCAGTGAGCTGAGATTGCACCATTGCACTCCAGCCTGGGCGACAAAGTGAGACTCCATCTCAAAAAAAAAAAAAAAAAAAAAGAGGGTGAAGGGTTGGAGGGCATCTTTTATTCGTGGTCCAGGGTGTCCTTTATTCATCCCTTATTCTGTAAGCGCCAAGCTTCCAGAAATGCAAATCTATTGCCCAGTCTCTAAGTGGGTGAATATCCCTACAATATTTGGCATTTGGAAACACTCATGCTCCGCCCCCGCCACCCCCGCACACCCCGTGGAATTTCTATAGGGGCAGCTTTCTTCCCTAAATGACTGTATTGCTTTTGGGGAAACCCAAGAATGATTTTCCAAACAAGTACCTTTGCAGCCCTAGTAAGTTCATCTCTTGGGAGAGTTGGGTTTGACTTCACTTTGTCTAAATTTTCTTCTAGCTGCTCGGTACGTCTTGGGCTTCCTCATTTCAGACGTCTTGACATTCCTCCAATACAGTAATTCTCAGACACCAAACATTAATCCTTGGCACGAATAACAAATAATCCCTTTAGGAGAAAAGCCAATCTTATATGGTAAGAACTGAAAAAGGTGAAAACGTTTCTGTAGGAAGAGAGCTAGTTAAGAGTCGATAGGATGCCAACCAAGGAAATGTTATCCTTCAAACAGTGTGAGTAAGCCACGTTCTTCTCCTGGCACACCTGTTAACTATTCAGTGTTAAGAACCAGGGCTAAGTGTCTGAGTACATCTGTGAACACGGCGCACCTGTGATTAGTGTAATGGAGTCCTTGCAGTACTGATGGAATTTGTATCAACAGCGCCCCCTACCGTACATGAGCAAAACTGGACAACCCATAGTAATTTAAGTCAAAAGTGTTTTCAGCCAATCCCACGTAAGAACGGTACATTCCTGGTCATCACGGAGTTTTTATGAAGCGTATTTTCAATACTGCAGACAGTTTTATGGGCGAAGGCTCCTAGAGTTTATCTCACTCTCTAACACAAACAAGATGCTTGGTGATTCAACCATGCTATTTGTGGGCTGTGAGCATCTGTCTCTCTGACTCCTAGCTGGACTAACACTCGACACAGTCAGATGTACTCGAGAATTACTTGTGACTTCAGATGATCCCGTGTAAAGGGCTAACCTAAAGGCCACCCCAAGTCTCTAGGAGGTGGGGGTGGGTTATCTCTCTTGGCTCACGTTGGTATGGGAGTGAAAAGAGCTGGTCAAAGGTCAGGAATGTGGGCCTTCCAGGGAGGAAAGCTATTCCACCAGCTCCACAGAAGAGGCCTCCTTTCTCCCATTGGAAATGGTCAAATCCCAGCCTTTAGTGAGGTAGCACTATTCACTAATTCTTTGATATTTTAAACATAGATGCTCTTCCCAGGAATGGCTCATTCCTTTCCCCCCAAGATCACTCAGCTACTTTTGTAATTTGTCGCCCTATATTCATATGACAAACATTTTTCAAGCAATTATGATACGCTATACATTGTTTAGAACAGAGTGACAGCACCAAGCATACGGCAGATGAAGAATTCCCTGCTCTTTGGAGCATGCATTCTAGTTGGGGGTACAGATGATAGACAAGCAAGGGTGTCAGAGCTGTAAATGCTGTGATACATGATCTTGGGCAAGGGGGGCAGAAAGTAATGGGGGGCTAATTTGCGCAGGTGTTCAGGGGAGGCCTCTCTGAAGAGCACGTTGGGAAGTCTTTTGAATACTCCCTGCCAATCTCTCTTCTTTCTTTTAAAACTAGAATTGCCTCTCCCGTTAAACATTCCAAGTTAACTCTCCCTGTCTTTTGACTTTCCATTCAGCTCATCTCTGCTCAAGCGTCTTCATCTTGCAAAGAGACAGGATCATCATCTCCTTGAGGACAAGGGCCCAGCTTCTATTTCTTTGGCTTGCTACCAGCGTGAAGAGGAAGGGAACAAACATTGCTACTATATGCTAGAAATATGAATACATTCGTTCATTGAATCCCCACAAAACTCCTGTCATCTCTTTATTATTTGTCCCTGCTTTATAAGTGAGGATAATGAGGCTCAGTTCATTCAAGGGTGTTTGCTGCCGAGGGGTGGAACTGGGATTTGAACCCTGATCTAGCCTCATGGCCTGCAGTCTTCCCACTCCTGAGCATGGCATGGGGTGAGTGTTCATTAAAAGTTGTCAACGAGTCGTGAGCACCGGGGAGGGATGAACTCTTGTTTCTCAGGGAACAGTTCTGCAAAGGAAGTGACTAACCTATCAGCTGGTTTATAAATCCTTCTCTTATCTCCTAGGTGACCATGAGCACTTCATCTTCCTTTTCCTGGGCTTTGTAATTTTTCTCTGTAAACTAAGGTTAGACCAGATGATCTCCCAGGTCTCTTCCGGTTCTGACAGTCTAAGGAATGTAATCTTTCATAAGCGGTAGGGGTGGGTGGTGAATGGAGAGGAGTCAAGTGACTTCATTGCATCGAAGGTCTGAATCTAAAGTTTTATTAAGAGATGGAGAACACAGCACCACAGTTTCTTTCTTCAGTTAAAATTCAAAGCCTTCTGAGCTGCAGTAATACCAAAAAAAAAAAAAAAAAAAATTCAAAGCCTGGGCAGCATAGTGAGATCCCATCTCTACAGAAAATTTTTAAAAATTAGCCAGGTGTGGTGGCATGTGCCTGTTTTCCTAGTGACTCAGGAGGCTCAGGTGGGAGGATCGCTTGAGCCAAGGAGTTCGAGGCTGCAGTGAGCTATGACTGGGTCACTGCACTCCAGCCTGGGTGACAGAGGGAGGCCCTTTTTCTAAATAAATATATAAATAAAAACACTAAATCGACATGTACTGAATACCTACTGTGTGCTGGCCCTGGGTATGTGCTGAATCAGATACAGAGATAAATTTTTAAAACATTATCTTCAGCTGGGCATGGTGGCTCATGCCTGTAATCCCAGTACTTTCAGAGGCTGAGGTGGGTGGATCACGAGGTCAGAAATTCAAGACCAGCCTGGCCAAGATGGTGAAACCCCATCTCTACTAAAAATACAAAAATTAGCCAGGTGTGGTGGCTAGTGCCTGTAATCCCAGCTACTTGGGAGGCTGAGGCAGAAGAATCGCTTGAACCTGGGGGCGGGTGGTGGCAGAGGTTGCAGTAAGCTGAGATCGTGCCATTGCACTCCATCCTGGGCAACAGAGTGAGACTCTGTCTCAAACAAACAAACAGAAAAACAAAAAAACCCCACATTGTCTTTACGCTGAAACATGTGTAATGAGAAAGACAAATATGACAACAACAAATTATAATAATCATAATAATAACAGCTAACAATGTACAGGGCACTCCGTCTTTGCCAGAAAGTGTTCTGAGCACTTCACACTCTTTAACTGATTTTAACCTTCCCAACCAATGTACGAGGTGGGTACTATCATTATTCCTACTTTACAAGTGAGTAAATTGAGGCACAAAAAGGGATTTATGTCAAAAGGGGATGATGAACATTAGTAGTGCATGGAACGTGTTTATCTATGAGGCCCAAAATGTCGAAATGATAAGGGGCAGGTGTTTGAAGTGAAGGAATCTTGTGCAATGTTAACTGGTGGGTTCCTTCCCCCATCTTTTATTCCCTGCTTGACCCTTTTGCTACTTAGGATCAGCCACACACACCGAGTGGGAGGGAAGGGAGCAGAGAACGCTTTAGGGTTTGGAAACTTAAAATCCATGGCTGTGAGATGACCCAGGACCTAGAAAAAAGTGGGTGAGTTAGAACCAGTTTTCCTGCCACCAGGGAAAGAGGAGAGTAAGAAGAGCAATGAGGCATGCGTAGATCTTGCTGAGAAATGGAGCTATGGCGCCTGCTCCCATTTGAGCTGGATGTTCAGAGTTCTGGGGATGGGGCCCCAGAGCAAGAATGGCCCGTGTGCATGGTCGATGTGCCCACCTGAAATGGTCCTGGGCATGATGAGTGAGCCAATGTGCCTGGGGTTTAGAAGTGCTTTGAGTTTGTGAGCAGGTGGAAGTAGAAGAGGTCCGAGCCAGCACGGTGCAGATAGCAGAATGCATGTCCACCTTCCTAGGGGAAGAGTGGAAGTAAAAAGCGAGTCACAGGGCCTGAAGCATCCCATCGAATGAGAGCAAGGAAAAGTGCAGCCTGGAGGAAATAGTACCCCAGGACCATGACAGGGAGTGGATGCCTCACAGCTGCTGCAAGAAACAGTGGCGCGAAGAGGCCAGAATGGAGACTCCTTGAGGCAGGGATTCCTTTCTGCCTCGGCTCCATCCTGTGGGTCTAGGTCAGATAACAGGTGATTGGTCAATATTTGTTAAATGAATGACCTTAGGTGGGCTACCATAGAGAATCCCTCGTCTCTACTAAAAATACAAAATTAGCCGGGCATGGTGGCACATGCCTGTAATCCCAGCCTCTCTGGAGGCTGAGGCAGGAGAACTGCTTGAACCTGGGAGGTGGAGGCTGCAGTGAGCCAAGATCGTGCCACTGCACTCCAGCATGGGCTACAAGAGTGAAACTCCATCTCAAAAAAAAAGTTAATTTTCTTGCACAGCTGATTTTGCAGGCTGATTTTCATATTCAAGAATAGCACAAACCTTTGAAAAGCAGACATCCCTAGGAGACCCTTGCTAGCATTTTAAGTTAAACAGTTTTCTCCCATGTAGGCATGTGTACACAGAGAGCAACTGACCTCTTACCTTACTTGCCTTTCTAGGAAAGCACAGTTCTCCGAGGAGCTATCATTGGCAGGTGCTGCTAGATAAAATTCACCTTTAAGGCAAAGAGGCCAAATCTAGGAAACAGACTCTGTCCTTCTTTTCCCTTACTGTCCCCATGAAAGACCTCTGGGCTTTCCTGAGGATATTTAGCACAGAGAGTTTTATTTCTTATTAAGATATGTCCTCCTGAAGGTGAGTGATAAATGTGATAGTTGAATTTTTTTTCTTTTTTTTTTTTTGAGACAAAGTCTCGCCCTGTCACCCAGGCTGGAGTGCAATGGTGTGATATCGGCTCACTGCAACCCCCTCTTCCTGGGTTCAAGAGATTCTCCTGCCTCAGCCTCCCGAATAGCTGGGATTACAGGCATCCACCACCACGCCCAGCTAATTTTTTGGTATCTTTAGTACAGACAGGGTTTCATTATGTCGGACAGGCTGGTCTCAAACTCCTGACCTCATGATCTGCCTGCCTCGGCCTCCCAAAGTACTGGGATTATAGGCGTGAGCCACTGTGCCCAGCCCATGATCATTAATTTTTTATTGAAAAAAAATAATCTGGATTTACCTGACTTCTTGCTTATCTAAATGGCAATTGGGTGACCACCCCTCCTATTTGCCCGAGAGTGACCTCATTTTAGCACTGAAACCCCTCAGTCCTGGACAAAGATGCTCTAACTGTCCTGGACAAACCCTAAATGCCGGTGACATCTCAGGTAGACTTGTCAGCCCAAGGGAGTGTTGGGAGATTTTTTTTTGGATGGAAAAGGAAATGTACTCCTTTGGAATCAGAAGAGCTCACCATCTAGGGAGGAAATATGACGTGAATTCCTCCCAGTGCATTCTGTTCTCTGCTCAGGATTGGTAAGCCTGGCCCCAGAGACCCTGCAGAGGGAGATGCACCCTGCCTGGAAATGCCTTATTTGTCAAGGAGGCAATGGGAGGGCAGAGAGGAGAGGACTGCTGCAAATAGGTCCACGTGGCAAATGTGAAAACTGTCCTCACATCTTTCCCATAGAGTCCCTTGATTTTGGTCAGACTCTAGACTCCCACGACAAACCCCTGCTGGCTGCACAAGGTGAGCCTGTGTCCCCTCCTTCACCAAGTCAGCTTACCTGTGTGGGACACTGTGGTTTTGCTCCCAGGCAAAGGAGCAGCCCCTGGCATAGAGACTCCGCCCAGGACACACGGAGCGGTCGCCAAGCCTGTTTGCCATTTTAGTGGTATTTTCAAACCACATGGAATTGGCTCACTGCATGCCTAGCATGTTTCCAGTTACAGAGAATGCAGCACAGCCTGTTCTGCACTTCGTGGGCTGCTGCGAGAGCTCAGCGGGGCTATGGACACTTGGCCCTTCAGGGTTGGATTCGGAAGCTGCAGAGCTCCTTGCACGGGTGGGTCCCTGGGCAGCCAGCCACTCCGCATAGCTGGGATGGAGCCTCTCAGCCACACTGCTCACCCTGGTGCCAGTGCCTCTGCCTCGCCACAGCAGCAAAGAATATCCTTCAGCCTCTCCTTTCCTGAGAGCTGCAGGGAGGATTCCTTTTAGAAACGTGGGGTGGAAAAATTTCTTTACTTCTCAGAAATGGATTTCTTCTTTCCCTAGGGCTCAATGGACAAAGCTGGCTTGGTGTAAAATGAAAATGTGGGGCCCTGGGAAGTCAATGTCCCCTTTCCATGCACTTGCTGCCCCACCCACGGTGGACAGGAGACCCCCAGGGACTGCAGGCTCTGTGCTGGGGCACGCTTGGTACCTGGATCTTTGGTGGACATGAGGCCCCTGCCAAGTTTGCAGCCAAAGGTGACCTGATGCTGTCAGCCAGAGGTGAGGATGGCCACCACCTTGTTCTGCACCAAGACATCTTGGGACACACACCTGACTCCTACCCTACTTACGTCCATGCCCAGGTCCCTGTGGCAGGGCAGAGAGTGATGGCAGGGTGCTGGCCTTCCTCTGCTGATACCTCCCTGGGTGGAGGGTGGTGACGACTATTGTAGAGTAGGCTGGGGAAGGGGAGGCAGGGCGAGTGCAGGCCACCAGGGGACAGGGAGGTGGGAGGCAGCAGGCAGCAGGAACGGACTGTGAGCAGAGGCTCCAAATCTCATGATATGCTCCATTGGGATGTCAGGTTTCACTTACAACACACAAATTCAAGGATAAAATACTTAAGAATTTCAGAATGGCCACCTCAGAGCATTAGCCCCAAGTACGGGGCCCTTTGGAGTGCAGGGCCTTGTGCAACTGCACTGGTTGCAGACACGTGAAGCTGGCCCTGACAGCGGGCATTTGCTTCCTATGCTTCCTCTGGGAAGCTTGGAGCCAAAATGAGTGGCTTGTTTTGGATAACTATGGAGGACCTGGGGCTTGCATAGCACATTCCAATTTTGCTCGTATCTTGATCTTCAGATTGTTCAACATTCTGCTGCTTTTGACTTTTGCTTCCCATTGTCTTCTGTATATATTAAAAGGATGTAATATTATAAAAAGTTTCAAATCCTTTGTCAAGTGAGAGAGGTAATAAAAAATGGGATATTTTCCCTCTTAACTTTTGCTTTGGTTCTCAGTGTAAAGAGATCATTTTGGTGATGGGAGGGCAGCTGGTATACCTGCACCACCACAGCTAATCTGATTAATTGAGCGGATGTTTACAAATGTAAAATAAAATACAATATTCATCCACCCTTGATAATACATGTGTATGAAATTGTTTTCCAATGGTGATGGATTTGCAGGGAGCCAATCACACCCTCCCAATCAATCTCTCGTGCAAACATTTTAGAAACACCTAGCCAGCATCTCATTACAACATTAAGCAGTTCCTGTATTCATTATCTATTGCTGCATAACAAATTGCCCCAAAACTTAGCAGCTAAAAACATTTATTATCTCATAGTATCTGAGGGTCAGGAATCCAGGAGCAGATTTCCAATGGGTGGTTTCTCATGAGATTACAGTCACGATGTTGGTTGGGCTAAGTCATCTGAAGGCTGGATTGGGGTTGGAGATTCAAGATGGGGCACAGGCTGTTGGCCAGAGGCCTCAGTTCCTCGCCATGCAGACTTCTCCATAGGCTGCCTGAGTGTCCTCATGACGTGATAGTTAGCATGACCTGGAAAGAGTAGTCCAAGAAAGAGAGAACTAGAAGGAAGGCCCAGCATCTTTTAAGATCCAATCTCTTGCCATCATCTTCTAGATTCTATTGGTTTAAAGCAAGTCATTAAGTGCAGCCTGCACACAAGGGAGGGGAGTTAGGGATGATGTCCTTTTGGAGGAGAGTACCAGAGAATTTGTGGACATATTTTAAAACCACAGTTTCCCAAAACATTAAGTGGTTGGACCATAAATGAATTTCCACAAAGGTCAGTTCTAATAATCACACAGTAGGAAAAGCTTGGACTGTGGGTCAAATCTGAGTTTGAAACCAGGACTTGCTTCCTACTAGTTTGTGGGATCCGGACAAAATGATCATCCCTGAACTTTAGTTTCTTCATCTGTAAAATGAAGATAATAATAGTAATTCTTTCACAGAGTTATTATGTTAATAAAATCTAAATGAGATGACCCTGCAGGGTTGGATCCAAACAGTATGGGCCTTCCTTTAAGGAAACAGGATGCAAAATTATAATAAGTTAGGTACAAAAGGAGCATTTATTTATAATTAGAAGTGACAAAAATAATACATTTTAAAAGCCAACAAATAGCATAAATATCACAAATCCAAAAAAAATTAACTACCCAAACAAAGCTCTTTTAAATACTTTCTTTCCTATGAAATCATATCCTCTGTAGCAATATGGATGAAGCTGGAGGCCGTAATCCTAAATGAACTAATGCAGAAACAGAAAACCAAATCCTGCATGTTTTTACTTACAAGCAGGAGCTAATCATGGGTATGCATGAACGTAATGATAGACACAATAGATGCTGGGGACTCCAAAATGGGGGAGAAAGAACAGGGGGATGGATGGAAAAACTACCTGCCCAAACCCCAGAATTACACAATATATCCTTGTAACAAACCTGCACACATGTCCCCCGAATCAAAAGTGGAAATACTTTCTTTCCTACGTTTTGACTGAATGTTCTTTGATCACTCCTCACAATGACAAAGATTTTGTAATATTGTCCATATTACAGAAGAGAAAGGTAATTCAGTCTTTTAATAGCACAGTTTATCAAAAGTTGGTTTTCATTACTGGGAGCTTATTATTCAGTGCCACTAATCATGATTTGCAATGTCATGCACATTTTTAGGACTATTGTCAAATTTGGGAAAACCTCTTTGAGGTTTCTTTTATTTATGAGCTCAGGGTATTTCAAGTGTTCTTGTGTAGTCAATTGATCTTGGCTCACTGCAACCTCCCCCTCCTGGGTTCAAGCGAATCTCTTGCCTCAGCCTCCTAAGTAGCTGGGATTACCGGCACCCCATTAGCACACCTATCAACCGGGGCCACAGGAGGGGCTTGAAAAGAAGGGGCTTGAAGCTTCAGCTTCTCTGTAAATCCTCTCCTGGAAGCAGGTCAGTGTGTGCAGGAACCTGGCCTGCAGTAGATGCACAGGAAATGGAGGAAGCTTGGAGACACCCCTTATCTTCCTGCTCCGTTGCCTCAGGTGGAGTTGGTGAAGTTCCACCAGGACGTCAGCTTCCTCCTTCTCCAGTTGCCCATCAGGGCCTGTGAGAAGGTGGTGATGAAAATACACTGCTTGTTATGATGCAGTGGAAAGAAACCTGGACTCAGAATAAAAAGGCCTGGGTGTGAGTCCTGTCTTTGTCACTTATCAGCTGTGTGACTTTTGGCAAATTACCCAAACTCTCTTCATTTCCTCATGTCTGAGATGGGCGTACCTGTGCCAGCCACATGGTTGTAGAGATGAATGGCAGGATATAAGTAAAGGGGCTTTGCAAATTGTAAGGCAATTTTACTAACATAAAATATTTTTATTTTGGTACCTGAAAGACTTACTGAGGAATCAGATGGGATACTATCCAAAGCCTATGAGCATCTTAAATTCTTTGTTCTCTGTGGCCTAAAGGAGTGGGAAATTCAAATTGGACTTTAATCAAAAGGATGGTAAAATTGCCCATGATTTCCACAAAAAAATGTATTGAGCCCCATCTGTTGGCCATAATTTCTGCTAGAGATGGGGATTTAAAGACAGATGAGACACAGTTCTGGCTCTCCAGGGAAGGTAGCACTGGTAGATGGAATACCAGAAGGGCATGTGGAGGGTGGATTCAGCCCCTGAGCCTTCTAACTTTTAATCTGGACCTCCCTGCACCTCTGGGTCTCCTTCTGCAAAGGGGCACTGCTCTCTGTGTGAGCAGGTGTGGAAATGAGTGAGTTAAAGCTGGCAGATCTTGGAGGACGCTTGGACAGGTGTCTGACAAAGCCATCAGAGGGTTGAAGGGAGCTCCTTTGAGACTGGCTGTTCTCCTTGGGGAGTTTTCAGGAAGCTTTGAAGTGCCGCCAGGACAAGGGAGGCCACCCCATCCTGGAGGTGCATTCACTTGTAATTTACTCCTCCACGTGGGCTCTGGAACTCCACTCTCATAATACATCACCCACTCCGCCTCACCCTGAGTAAAGGCAGGCTGGCAAGGGAAGGGGGGCCAGAGGGGAGGAATCACTAAATTAAGAAGGTCCCTGGCAGTGGGTGGCCTACAGACACGATTGAGTCGCTTGAGTTTCTCCCTTTAGAGCATAAATATTTCCAACTAAGATCACAGACTCCCTCATCATAAAATCAATAAAACCACAAGGGAAAATGATCTCCTGCATGACTGCCCCAGAGATATCTCAGAGTCCTTTCCCTCCTGCAGAAGAACTGTTTCGGGGCTCAGGATTTGAAATCTAGGCAAGGATGTTGAGAATTTGAGGGGGAGGGAACATCAATTGGGTTAGGTGCAGGACTAGCCTGTTCTACTGCAGAAGTTAGAACAGAAGCTATGTTTTGCAATGGGTCTGTGCAAAACCTACTGCAACATGAGAATTTTTCTTAAAGTCAGAAGACCTGAGTTCAAGTTCTAGCCCTTCTAATTACTGGCTGAGTGTCCCTGGGCAAATAAGACTCTCCCGAAGCTGTTTCCTCATCTAGTAAAAGGAGGATAATAATGCAAGATCTGCCTGCCCTATTTGGGAGGTAACAACATCGAAAGAGGTATATTTATGCAAATGTTTTGTAAACTATAAAGCTCTTGATAAATAATGTGTTTTATTATTAAAGGATGAAAAGCAGGCTGGGTGCAGTGGCTCACGCCTGTAATCCCAGCACTTTGGGAGGCCGAGGCGGGTGGATCACAAGGTCAAGAGATCCAGACCATCCTGGCCAACATGGTGAAACCCCATCGCTACTAAAAATTAGCTGGGCGTGGTGGCACATGCCTTTAGTCCCAGCTACCCGGGAGGCTGAGGCAGGAGAATTGCTTGAACCCAGGAGGCGGAGGTTGCAGTGAGCCGAGATCACACCACTGCACTCCACCCTGGTGACAGAGCAAGATTCTGTTACCCGCCCCAAAAAAGGAAAAAGATAAAAAGATAAAAAGCACCAGTTATGCTAATGAACCTACAAGAACTCCTTACCCTGTGACAGAAGCTGTGGCTTAAACAAGGGGGTAGTCTGACTTACGTGATTAGAAGGGCTAAAGTGTGACTGATTCAGAGAAGACTAGATTCAAACAACATCAGCACTGGCCAGCCTCTCCCCTTCTCCTTGCTCTGTCTTCTGTGGTATTAGATTTGGCTTCATCATCCAGCTTCACGAGGTCTTGTGGTCATAAATGTCCACGGTGACTGCAAGTCACACATCTTCACGTGATGCCATCCAGGGGAAGAGAGGTCTCTCTCCAGTAACTTCTGTTGAAGACAGATGGAGAGAGGAGTAAGAAACTCTTCTTTTTCCAGACTTAGCACACATATCAAATTTCATTGGCTCTCTTTATATAGCTGGGGGATAGGGCATGTCAATTGGCTTAAAAGAATCAAGGCCCAGCCCTAGAGTTTTGGGTAGGACTGGGATGCCAACCCAACCATTTGGAAGAGGCTATTTTTATCAGAAGACAGTGGATGCTGGGTTGCAGAAACAACATACGTCCAGTCCAGTCTACACCCTCTAGCTGCCCAATAGCCACACTCACCTCTATCTCCATAAACATGACTTCAAAAAGATCCACCCTCCACACAAAGCACAGTCAACCTCTTTCACTCAAAGAGACAACCATGATTTTATCCAGTTCTGGTTCTCTGGGCGATGTGTGGTCCTCATACATGGAGCTCTTAATGGTCCCCTGTGGTCCACTGAGGTTAAATGGTAACCTCCAGAACTGGAGGTTTCTCCCCTTTTTAGACCATATAGGATAACTTCTTGACATTGCCATGGCATTTGTGAACTGTCAATGTGCTGGTGGGAGTGTCTTTTAGCATGCCAATGCATTATAATTAGCCTATAATGAGCAGTGAGAATGACCAAGGTCACTTTTGTCACCATCTTGGTTTGGG